>CAJNSZ010000779.1:0-37828 GCA_905329745.1 Rotaria sp. Silwood2 | reverse complement strand
ATAAAGTTTTAAATAAATATAATAGAATATTATTTTATTATTTACTGAAGTTTTTCATTAACAATTTTAATATTTTGATTAATTTGTTGAATATCCTCTTCTGGTATTGGTTGTTGGTTCTCAAATAAAAGTTGTGCTTTATTAAAATATTCTAAAGCCATTCGAAATTCTTCAGTTTTAACATAAACAGCTCCAATATTAGCATAACTTCTTGCAACATCAATATGATTTTCTGGTAATAATTTAAGTCTCATTTCAAGAGCTTTTCTTAAATTTGATAAAGCTTTATCATATTCATTCAAATTAGAATATGCAATACCAATATTATTAAATAATGAAGCTATTTGTAAATGATTCGAAGGTAATTGATTTGTACGAATTTCAAAAGCTTCTTGATAATGATCAAGTTCTTCATCAAATAAACATTGTTTACCATAAATTAATGCTAAATTATAATGAGCACATGCAATATGTAATGGTAATGAACTATATTTTAATGCTTGAGAAAAATGAGTTTGTGCTTGATCAATATTATCCTGTTGAGCATAAACAATACCAATTGAATTATGTAAAGATGATTTTATTAATGGATCATCTGGTTCCATTTCAAGAGCTTTTTCAAAATAGATTAATGCTTGTTCATAATCTTCACATGAATATGAACATAGACCAAGACCACGATAACATTCAAGTCTTGAAGATGAGTCAGAATTTTCTTTTAAAAGATGTTTATAAAATTGTTTAGCAGAATTCGGACAAATTCGTCGAAGAAGATTAGCTAAAGTTATCGGAGTATGATGTTCGTTAAGAAATGCAAATACTTGAGAAAAATCTTCATTTGTTCGTTCATCATACAATGTAAGTTCTATAATCCAACAATCATTATTAATATCAAAAATAACTGTATTAATTCGAAATATAGAACCAATAAAGAATAAAGTTGTATATTCATCAGAAGAAAACTGAGTTACATCAATAACCGGACGTTGTTTTTGAAATTTATAGTCTGAAGGAATTTTAATTTCAAATAAAACTCGATAAACCAAATTAGTTGATGAAACATTTTGACGAATAAATGATAATGCATTATGTCGATTTTTATTTGCTAAGAAAAAATTATTTATTGATAAAAGTTCACCTAAACAAAAACAAATAAATCAAATATAAATATTTAAAAATCAAAAAAGAAAAAGAAAAATTCTTTTAACCAATATTCGATTTAATTCTTCCAAGTGTTTCTTCAGATATAATTTGACTTCGATAAAAAATTTGTTCATGTGATATTTGATATTTATTTGATGATGAACTAATATCAATCATTGCTTTATACACATCTTTAATAAAAAATCTTAATGTAAATAAAATTTTTAAATTTAATATTAATAAAGATTTTGTTAATAATCTTCGAAGAAAAGAATTTCGTAAAAACCATATTAAAACATTTTTTGTTNTTTCAAAAAGTGTTCCTCATTAAGATTAAGATTCATAGTACTTAAACTAAATCTATGATCTTGCTACGCTCCAAAAAAGATTTTATAAAAAACTCACACGATCAATCTACTTCAGTGACCTCGTTTAAAATGCGACAAGATTTCATTGGCGTTTTTTAAGACAATTTATTCGACAGTACATCTCACTTATAAAATCTTCTTTTTGGTGAAGCAGCAAAATTCATAATTAATCCAGAGCTGATAAAGCTTTTTGAATCAAATACCTTGAAATGTGAAACTAATTTTGTTTTGCTGCCATGTTCTTACACTAATCTTCCAAAATGAGAAGTGACACTTTCAGGCCGCATTCGTTTAGCTTCAAACAAACTACACGCGACGCTTCTAAATCTTTTTTACGTTCAGTTAGATTTATGCTAGATTTTCTAGTGGACTCTACAACTTCCTAAGCTAAATGTTAAATTGCATAGAAAGCAACAGCGAACTCTACATCTTCCTAAACTTTATGGATGTGGGTGTGGGGTGTGGGTGTGGGTGTGGGGTGTGGGGGGGTGTGGGTGGGTGTGGGTGTGGGTGGGTGTGGGTGTGTGGGTGTGGGGTGTGGGTGTGGGTGTGGATGTGGGTGTGGGTGCGGGTGTGAGTGTTATCCTTTCTCTATCTATACTCACGCCCACACCCACACCCACACTCACACCCACACCCATTTTACAATTTTATTCGGCTTATGATCGCAAATGAGAAGTAGCCATATCACTTCTATGTTTGAAGTAAAAACTAGTGTTAAGTATCTTTGTAATAAATGACTCAGCCTTCTTGTTTCTTAATGTTTTATAAAGCATTTTGTAGCGCGTCAAATTCTCTATGGAATGGTATATAATAGTTGAAGTTTTTTTAATTATGAGAGAAAAAGTTTTTTACGAAAGCTGGGTTAGGTCAATGTTCGCATAGAAAAGTGCACGAAATAATGACATTTTTTGCGATAACTCAGCAATTTTTTGACGAATCATTCTCATCTTCGAACTAGACGAGATATCAATGAGACAATTCTATGCACAAGCTTTCATGACAATCAGTTCATAATTCTCAAGAGTTATCGTGTAAACGGCCGGACGGACACACAGACCGATTCTATAGTGTACTCGCTTTTTAAGTGCACAAAAAGAAATTAAATTTAAATAATAAATTACAAGTCCAATTCTGAAAAACTAAAAATAAATAAAAAAATTTTAAAAATTAAAAGAAAAAAAATCTAAAATCAAAAAAAGAAATTTAATTAAAAAATTTAAATTTTATCCAAAAAGTATAAAATTAACAACTAATAAAAATTGTGGAAAGCTAAAATGAAATTAAAACATTACATTCGGAATACATATTTCGTCTGTCACGACTGAATGAATTTTCAACCGAATTCTCACAGAGAGTCACTTTTATAGTCTCTTGTCTGTGTGGCTAAATCATTGTGCTAGAATGTGACCATTACAAAAAAGAAAGGGCCATTTATAATTGGTTGGTGTCAATTACGATGAATCTTACGGTGCGAATGCTGCAACGCAGTTACGTGTAACTGCATCGTAGTAACCGTAGCTTTTCTCATAAGCTTTCACTACGATAACTGCGACGCAGTCGTTTAAAAAAAGGCGACATGGGCATCAACTTCAAATAGTTTTGTCGCATATGATAGTGAACAATGAACAATGTAGATAATTTGTCGCCAGCCGATGTCTTCAAATGCGATTGGTTCGCAAGCGTCAAACCCAGTTCAGGAGAAAGTACGTCATTATCCTAGTGGTGGCATAAGAAAGTCAATTACTCTAATTATAAACACTATAAACTACTGTAATTGACAGAGTGTTGTTATTTCTACTGACGGCAGCATTTTTGATGATGATGCATGTTTTTTTATCATAGTAGAAAAAAATATAGAGAGAAGTTTTTTCATTTACAAACGTGTAAGTAATGGTCTTTTCTCTTCAAACACAAGAACATTGACAGGTAAGATGGTCGGAATCATTGTTCTAGAAGATTATTTTCTGAAAATTGTAGACATCAAGTGTTCGAGGGAACTTTTTTAGGGTGATGAATTACTAATTTTTACTTAGATATCTCATCATTTACTCGTTGTCATCAACAATCCCTTTACCTAAACGAATCGTTCTGTATGTTGTCCATTGTAGTCCGAAAGTCTATCATCGAGTTTGCCTATCTCAAAAATCTTGAATCAGCATAATTTGAATGCGACTTGCAATCAATGCCGAAAAAAGAAAAGAATACCATCGTATTTCATTGAGTGTTAAATTCATTCACTTGATATCTGATTTTGAATTCACAAGAATTATTCAAAAGAACTTTACTCTTTATATACTAGTATCAGCATGATAAGCACACAAATAATGGACAGCATGTGAATGGAACAAAAGCATTTTTGTACATATCTCTTGTTTTTCTATGGATCTATTGATTAGTATACATAATCGCTATTCTTTTCATATCATCATTTATTGTCTTTGTAAAAGAGTCGAAGTTTTGTATGTAGACGTAGAATACAATAAATTTTGATCGTCTTATCAGGTTATTTCAATTGATGAACCAATTGTTGGCGTAATGTTAATTTTGCCTATATGAATCATTTTTTCTGTTACTGTCGGAGCTCGAACAAGATGAGAAAACATTGACTCGACAGGTGTGTAATGTAGATAGTCACAAGTCAGTTCGCTTATAGGCTAGATGCAAATAAATTAGAAGCTTTTAGCTACGCAAACATTGCGCCCATGTAATGCAGCTCTTTGCTACACCAGCTGCTATTCGAGATCATTAGTATTTTTCATACTTTATCTGTATATGATAACAAACTTTATGGCAAAAATCGTGCTGCATTAGTCACTACAGTAGTTACAGAAAGAACAGCCTAAAAGAGTGAAAAGTTAGATTCACTTTTTTTCATGACATTTATCCACTCGTGTAGTCGTTTCTCCTCAATGTAGAAGTCAGCCATAAGAAACTTCGTCGAACATATGTCTGTAAAATGCTTGAAAATAGCAGAGCCTTGATAATAGAATGAGTTTTAATCATGATGATGACATAACAGAACGAATTTCGGGAGAGAAGCTGTCAGAAGCCTTGATGATTCTATGCTATTTTCTTCTTTCTTTCTTTCTTTTCTTAATTTTTTTTTTGGATCTATTTTCGTATGCAAAAGATGTTACGAAAACGAAAAGTAATATTCTTTCAATTTTCTTTAAGTATTCAATATATATGACTCAGAAAAATGACCAACTCTCATTGGAACAAATATCTGGACAAGATAGCTTCTGCTCTTAGAACTTCCAGGACGGAAAAAATGACAGCATATTGCTACAATAGGTCTTCTATACAATTCAGAAAATGAAGAAATAACGGTCGATGAGTTCTGCATTGAGCAGTCGGCAACGATATTGATCGAGACACGATGGAATCACTAAAAGCAAATCAAATAAGAGGGTATTCCATTGGGCTGGTCAAAAATATAATGCTCCTAAGCAGTTGATTTTGAAGTTCCAGGTGTGCATATCTCTTGAACAAAATATTAGAGTTATTGAAGTTTCCTACAAAGAATTAGAGTGATTGCTTGAAAAGTATTGTAATGAAGGTGCATATCATAACTCTTTAACAGCATATTACATTACTAGTGGTAAAACACCTGTATGAACATATAAATCAACATATATAGTTTCTTCAAGATAAAAGTACCAATCTACCTATCCACATATCTCCCAAATGGGAAATACAGCCTCGAAAACTTCGATTATGCATATATAGTCATATTTCCTCGATGCCATAAATATGATGAAGGTTTTGAAATTTTTTTTGATAACTTTCATCAAAAAACTAAAATGGTGCAACACATGTAACCAAATAACTGATCTTCGTCAGTTGTAGTCTGTTTATTGAGTAAGTGAAAGATGAATCTGAAAATTCTAAAAAGTAGTTTAACATAACAAGAAGTCAAGCTTATTTGTAAATCCAATAGGAAAAGAAAAGAAGCAAGTAGTCTAAATATTGATCAAGTACCTGGTTGCAACATAAACAGAAGTTGATCCTCGAGTGTTGATTCTGCATAATCTCGTTTCACGAAAATCTGACATATGTATCAGAATTTAGTGGAGAAGGAATAAGGTCTTTCGGGAAAAATGCTACGACAGTGCAAAATGAATTCGAGTTTATTGAAGTGCTGCATTCTGATGATGCTCAAGGATTAGCTGAAAGGATAAAAAATGAAAGGATACAGAATCAAAATATTTCTACAGAAATCATGAATGCTTCAAAATGCTGTACAGTTTCCTCGTGAATAGATCAAGAATATGTAGAATGAATTATGTTTAGGTATATGTTTGTTGAATTTTCACGTGAGGTTGATCAATAAAAATTGTGAATAAATCAGTTCGTCTTGCGTATATCCCACTGACTGGAAAATGTTTATTCATCTTTCTCTTAACTAAATCTAGTAGTGACCTTCTCCCTCCAGCTTACATCACGCTCACCAACTCACACTCACACTCACACTCATTCTCTTTCAAAATCAAATGCTAAAAGGTGGTGAAGTCTTTTCGATTTCCTGCCTGAATCAGAAATGATGATCAGTTTATTAATATTTCTATTTCATCATGACATGAAATAGAAAACGCGTACTAAACGAAACGCGTCACACAGTTGCTTCGCCATCAGCAGAACCAAAAGTGAACTAAAGTCTGATTGTTGACAAAAAGTGTATTAGTTCGTGTCATGTAGACGGTGAAGCATGAAATCACGAAAATTTGGTTACTGAAACAGACAGAGCATGTAAAATAATAATTAGAAAATGAGTTGAGGATCATTTTAGATCACCTACACCGGCTAGCAAAAGACGATGATGCTGCTACAAGATATGATCATGTACTTCGATGGACAATAAAACAATAGCACAAACCCGAAATGAATACCAAATAAACAAGGACAGACATAGATGAAAACAGTGTAGAGCGAATGAAGAGATCATGAGTCTGATGGCAAAGACACATAAGAGAAATGAATGTATTAGGGTACCATTTGACATATCAATTGAAACTGCGGAGAGTGTATTCCCAATACAGAATAGCCATTCCAATGAATCTCAGAAAGGATTTCAAGAAGTCCACTACTGCTATTCGTTTGGGCGGTTCAACTACGTCGTCTGTTGAGCATTGTGTTCTAGCTGTTCTAACCCTTGTCAAGAAAGTCTTGACATAAAGTACTCTCTCCTTTTCCAGTCACTTAAAAGCAACTAGTGAGAATCAAAAACAGTTAGTAAGACTCAGAATATTGTGCTCTCTCCAAATATGGATTCAGAAATTTTGTGTCTCTTTTCGCTCGACAGTAGCGATGGAATCTCTGAAAGCCCTAAAAAACATTGTTTGGACAGAAGATATTTTAGTACACTTTCACTATTGAGATCCAAAACTCAAAATTAGAGCTTTTGTTGATATATCATCTTGTAGAGCAAAATTTACCTTTAAAAACATACTATTTGGTTTTTCTTTTGCCTTATGATAAGACATTGCAATTTTGATTTTTCTATCATTCTCATCTGCGAAAAACCAATGTTTTTTTTTACAGAAGCATACTTTACGTAGAAAGTAGTTCTTGAGAAAATGCTTATAGCTTCAAGCTATAGTTTAGTGCGATATCATATTTTGTAAAGAACTGTTCGTTCAAAAAAAGTATTAACTTCAACAATTTTTAGCATCTTCATAAATGAACTTATGGGAGCTAGCAAAAACCTGTTTTTTTCGCCGTTCAAACCAATTTTTAAGCTTTTTAAAGATTCCCTCACTTCTCTCGAACAAAACAGACACACAAATTCTGAGTCCATATTCAGAAAGAGCATGTAATGCTATAATCATAACACATACTGTTTATCTCGTCTGAAACTCTTCTAAGCAGACCAACAGTGAACGGACACCGTGTCCAGAAACTTCGGCTCACTCATTCTGTCCAAACAATTTTTTTAGACCTTCCAAAGATTCTATAACTACTCTCGAACAAAAAGAGATACAACATTTATAAGTCCATATTTGGAGAGAGCGCAAAATTCTGAGTTTCACTAACTCCTTTTGATTCTCACTAGTTGCCTTTAAATGACCGAACAATTAACGAGTATTTTGTGCCAAGACTTTCTTGACAGAAGTTATTTATCAACCAATGTCTCTCTGTATTTGCTCTTTTCTCCTTTCTCATTTCCTATCTTTCTATCTTCTCTTTTCGTGTTCACACATACGTTCTCCGCACTGATACACAAGTTCCGTGCGAACAGGATCGTAATACCCGTACAGTTTATCCACAATAGTAAGATGGGATTGAATATATTATCGAGCATCATCTCATCGACGCAAGCATGTACATAGGAGTATTCTTAGTAGCGAGGGCTAAGAAGCTAGAGAGTATTTGCCGAAATCCGCCACGTGGATTTTTTCTGAGGAAGTGCTTGATTCGCATTAGCTTCTTCACTGTTCGGTGCGTCCTTGAATAGACAAGCTTAAGTAAATATCCATAGCAAGCCTAATGTGCTACAAAGTAGTAACAACAGTTTAATCCTTAGATAAAGGTTTTTGTTTTTCTGTATCTGTGCACCAATACGAACAATTCACATTGGCTGAGGAAAACGTTGCGTGCTTATCAATGCATCAGTAATGCATTCATGTCTCATGAGAGGGATGCAGCTCTTGATATTGTCGAAATGATGCCAAATAACCATTGTGCTTTAGATGCTACAGCTTCGGTGCAGTGTTGACATTCTCTCTTTTGGCGCTCCTTCGCTTCTTACAATGTGTCAAGCTCACATTTACGCCAACACAATAGTAACAATCATCCAAAACTGAGATTAACAGTAGCAAAAAGCAATAAAAAAATTGTTGAAACTCGTGAGTACTTCCTGATACAATTGTTTACAAAAGCTATGCGGATCTATGAAAAACTCGTCGTGACATGAAATTTAGTAAGACTCAGTTCTTTGATTGTTTTGATGAACAAATGTTAGAATTTGTTGCCAGATGACAGTGATTGAGTCGACCTAGAAAATAATCAAACCAAACGAAGTTACCACGAATAGTTTACAAAGTGGTATATTCGATTAAATATAGATATGTTTTATTTCTGTGAAACTACATCAAATTGTCTAAACAAAGTATCGCAAGTTTCTAATACAATTTCTTAGTTGACATATTTTCTCACTACATCTTAATGGTTTTATCGGGATATATAATTTTTTTTCTTTGTCCAATCGATTGTTTTTCAACAAGTCGATCCGAATACAATATTTTGTAGGACTTCAATGGCATACATTTTGATGTTAAAAATTGAGAGACCGTAAGTTCTGAGTAGTTATTGACTTACACACACATTTATCAGTGAATCAGTGTCGTAGCTCTATAATAATAGTAACTATAGTTTTCACCTAGCATTTTTTCTAAAATTACAAACCTAGAAGCAACATCTCCACAAGTTGCTTCTCATGACGGATCGAGTTATTATTTAACTAATACAAAGAAAATGTGCACTAGGTTTTGAAATTCACATCGTGTGTAAAATTTTTGTGTGATTTATCACAGTTTTTTTAGAGCTTTTCTCAACCATCATTTCTGCGTTTTAATCCAACAGATCGATGTTGTACTTGCGGAACGTTCAATTGCTGTTCTTACTTCTCATATTCGAACAACGTAATACACAGTATGCGAGAGCATCTTGGTTATCGACATACGTTTCAAATATACAAGTATTGGGTATGTTTGAAGATGAATTGAACATGTCGATGTCTAGTCCGTTGTCTATTCATTCTCGTGCAATGTTCAAAGCAGCACTGATGCTTTCTCACGAATACAACATGACGATCGAGGGACAATTCATTGGATGGCAAACAATTGGAACTGGTGGTGACATAATCAATGCATTTAGCGGTACTTGTCTTGCAATGTCTATGGCGAATATCATCGGCATTGTCGGCCCGGTATTCTCGAGAGAAACTCTTATTATTGCTGCTTTTGCTGAAAAAGTTGGCTTTCCAGTGATATCCTACGCTGCAACCGATCCTGACTTAACTGCTCGAGCAGCGTACCCTGCATTTTATCGTACAGTACCTTCGGATAATTCAGCTGCATTATCGATTGCAAAACTCTTCGTCAAGTTTAATTGGACTTCATGCGTAATTATCTATCAAAATGATGCATTTGGATCAGGTGGTGTGAAAGCAATAAGCCAGACATTTCATAACAATGGTTTGGTAGTTAGCCAAACAATCGTGTTTGATATAGCGTCAAGGAGTATACAAGGGAATTTAAAAGTCTCTTTAATTAGTAGTTCAGCACGAATTGTAATTTTGTGGGCTGAATCCATGTATACAACTCTCATTATACAATCTGCGCTTGAGTCTGATGTGCTCGGTCCATTATTTACATGGATATTAAGTTCGAGAGTACCGTTGAACGCGTTCAATCGAACATTTTATAAAAAGTTAGTTGGAATACTGACAATCGAACCTACAGTAGGAGATGTTTTAAGTGCGTCCGTAAATAGCACATTGTTAAGTGCAGCATATAATATTTGGAACAAGTACGAACCGGAATCGTTTCCTGGGCCGGCAAATGTCAATAACTATGCACTGTTTGCATTTGATGCGACTTGGTCATTGATTTTGTCATTGAAAAAACTTTGTTCGAGAACAATGAATAGTTCTTCTCCGTGCATATCGACTCTCAATGCTTCATTCTGTTTTGATAACCGTTTTTTGAATTCCAAGGCTTTTCTTGATACTATCATTCAGACTGAATTTCTTGGTGTAACCGGTCCAATACAATTTAGTGCAAACGCAACACATCGAATAAATGGTACTTATTATTTGGCTCAAAATGTTCAAACTTCTTCAAACGGTGTGGATTATGTGCCAGTATTGGAGTGGACTGATTCTGACGATTGGCGACCGTCATCACAACCCAAGGCTATTGTGTGGCCTGGTAATTCTTTACTGCCCCCTAGTGGACATGCAAAACTTACAGGTGTGAACTTACGTATTGGTGTTATTGAGTCCATTCCATTTACAACTGTCGCAAATGTTACAGATAAATATGGACAAAGTACCACAAAATTAGTTGGCTATGTGTCTGATCTTGTTCAACTTTTGCAAAATAAGATGGCATTTGTCCCTACTATTATATTAGTACCCTCCAATCAGACATATTCCGGATTGATTGATGCAGTTGAAAATGGCGTCTATGATATGGTAATAGGAGATGTCACAATGACTGCTGCGCGAAGAGAAAAGGTCGCATTTTCGAATTCAATATTTGATACTTCCACACGCATAATTATGCGAACAAAAGTTCCGAATACTGTGGATCTCTTTGCATTTTTAGGACCATTCTCATTTAGTCTTTGGATGATACTCTTAATTATCACTATCTTTGCTGCTGTTATCATCTGTCTACTAGAACGACCAGATAACCCAGCGTTACAAAATAGATCATTTATGTCTTCTGTTATAATGAGTTGGTGGTATTCTGTTGGCACAATAATGGGATATGGTGCAGATTTTCAAGTTACAACTGCTGCTGGACGTCTATTAACTGTTGGTCTATATTTTTTAAGTTTAGTTTTGGTAGCAACATATACTGCTAACTTAGCATCTGATTTAACAATATCAAAATCGAAGAATATCATTACTGGAATTGATGATATAAAAAGTGGCAAAATTCCATTTAATCGTATTGGTGTTCGTGTAGGCACAGTTGGTGAAGAGTATTATTTACGAGAAATTTCTGGAGGAAATCGAAATTTTTATCCATTGAGTTCTCGAAAAGACATGTATGAAAGTCTGCTTAATGGTATCATCGATGCATCTTTGATGGATAGTGGTACTGGTGAATATGTAACGAATAATGTGTATTGCAATTTGACTTTGGTAGGTGCAGAGTTCGATAAGAGTGCATTCGGTATTGTTGTTTCTAAACAATGGTTATATGGACAAGATTTAGATGTCAACATATTATCATTAAGAGAGTCCGGTGCTCTTGATGACTTAAAAAGAAGATGGTTTCAATTATGTAGTTGTCCTGATACATCCGATACGTCGACCAGCTTGGTGATTGAAGCAATGGGTGGCTTATTTCTTACATTTGGAGTCATAAGTATTCTATCAGTGTTTTTATTCATATGGAAGAAACGCTTTAGAGTAAAATATTATCTACTCAAGCTTTTGTATCGAAGTTTTCCGTTCATCAAAAATGAGACTGTGATAAAATGTCGAACAGAAACTTCCAAGAATTCGCAAAGTTTCCAGTTCGCTTCATCCATGAGAGTTTATTTTTAGGCCCAAAAGCTGCGTGTGAACTTCAAAAGTGACGCATTACTTCTAATTAAAAAAACTATTGACTACATAATTTACCAATATCTATTTAAGATCATCAAATGTATGCATATGAAAAAACAATAGATACATCGTTAGATGTCTTTTTAATGGAGACACAACTCAGTTTGCTTTATCTTTTATGATGTCTCATTGTCATTGCAAAACAAGAATTACAGACATTGACACTTTATTTGTATGCTTAACAGATAAATTCAAGAGGGAAGTCATCATAGGAATCAGCTATAGTAATATTCACAAAGTGTGTGTGGTATATGATTGCTTTTTTTGTAAAAAGAGGAGCATGAATAAAGGCTGAAGAGTCAAAATATTTAATTCTATACAGCTTTATTTCAATTGTTTATGAAGCAAACGTGAAAAGATGCCAGTAAGTGCTTCGAAGGAGACTCAAAAATAATCGTACTCTATTCTTTTTCTGATTCATTCAGTTTTCCCCAAGATTTGCAATATCTATTTGCACGCATTATCTGCAACAATTGAGTGTAAATTTTTCACAAAATCCCAGACCTAGCTATGTCAGATATAGTTCTTCTAGAACATAAATATAAAAATACGAATAGTGGAACAATTATGTTGACTATTTTATGTACGAAGTTCACTGAACATTACAACTTGAGTGCATTAAAACAGAGTATGAAAGATCTATTTCACATCTAAGAAATATTTGATGCTCTATACTGAATATTAGAGTAAGCTTTCAGGATAAATTTTTTGCATTTACATGTCATTTTTCTACCCTATATCGATAATATTAAAATTTCAAAGTCAATATTAACAAATATCAAATAAAGTAATTTTTACCAACATGTAAAGCACAAAATTCTACATCGATCTGCATAATTTTCAATTTTCTCAAGTAAAATATCTAGGCTTGGAAAAATCACACAAGAGCAAAAGCTTAAACTCTTGGCCACCGAAGCACAATTTAAATCAAGTTAAAAAAAACAAGCAACAAAGCGTTTTTTAATACTGGTCTTGTAGCCAGTATTGCAGTGTGTATTAATCACATCTCAAATCATGTTCAAAGTTTCTTACAAAATCAAAAAATAACATTAACAAAAAGGTTTTAACTTTTGTTGCCTATTTTATTTTGAGTATCGACAAAAGGAAAGAGCATACAATGTCCAATGAACAAAACAAATTTTAGTACTCTTGAGTTTAAGAGTTCACGAGAGAATTATTCAAATAATTTTATGAATATCGTAACAAGTATGATCTTTGTTTAGTCAAATTGACTTATGGTTGGTTCATTCTAAAATCTCACCAAAAGAAAACTGAGACATGTTTATAACATACAAGAATAAACAATAATATTCTTACTCACCATGTCTACTATAAGTTCACCTTTTTTAGAAACTTGACGAAGTGAGTAATAGTTAATTGATTTTTTCCCACGAAATTATTGATGGATCCATATCAGAGACCGTCATCAGGGCACAGGGCAGGACAAGGTAAATAATTTTTGCCCTGGTTAAATATGAACTAACACACTCAATTTAAAAATGGCTTTTAGCCATAATCTTTCATTTAATGTACATTTACCTCAGACGTCGCTATGACTTGACCACATTTACAATTCATTCAATATACATTTTAGCAACAATATTTTCGTACCGCTTTGGTTATCATTCGATTCATGCAAATAATAATAACCAAGGGGAGAAAAGCACGACTTTAGTACTTCACGTACTTCACCGTACTTCACTCGTACTTTACTCGTACTTCAAAATTGTGCTTGAAGTACAATGAAATTAGAGAAGTACAGGTGAAGTACGATGAAGTCTCGCTTTTTCCCCTTGACAATAACACAATGCACATAAAGAAGAAGAACGACGAAGGAATACATGCCTAAATGGACATCCGATAGACATTTCGACGCGTCGATTTGAGTTTGACGAGGGCATCGAAATTTAAAATCGAGAGCTCGGATTCTCACTTTCCGGTAGGTCGAGGGCACTCTGTATAAAAAGAGGGAGTTTTTCAGAACGGCACTCGATAGCAGAACCTTTTCAGAGTTCTGAAGCTTTTCCAGAACCACAAAAAAGGCTCTGCATAAGCTACAGAACCTCAAAAAGGGTTCTACTATCGGGTACCGTTCTGCAAAGCTCCTTTTTTTTTTTTTTTACAGAGCACGGTGATGCATCAAAAAAAACATAGTGTTTTCGACCGGTAGAGCGATTTTAACGGAGGGCACCAAAAGAAACGGAACTTTTTAGTAGATATCTCAGTCCCGAAGCGTCGAAACCTATCGTATATTCGCGGAGGAATAGATTTGAACAAGGGTACTTAGGATAAGCAATCGTCGAATATCTAAACTATACATGAACTAAGTTTCTTCTATGAAAATTATCTCTTCAAATCTTAAACGGAGAGTACTTAGAGACCTTATTTTCCTGTAAATTCATATTAAATATAAATTTCTGAAAATTAAATTTTTTTAAAATTTGAATGCCCAATTTTAATAACTTTACATGGGATTTAAATTCTTTAGATTTATCGGTTTGATAAATTTTCCTTAATGTAAATTCATCACCCGTAATAGTACTTTAAAGTACAACATTTGCTAACAGTTTTCAAAAATAAGTAAACAGTGTATTCGAAAAATCATGTTTTGAACCTGCCTAGCAAATAAATTGACTTTGTCACGAGTTTCAAGCGACATATAAGGAATTTAATTAATTAATACGGTATTTGATAAGATAAAATAAACAATTAAAGATCATTCTTATTTCTTACTTTGCTTTTGTTGTGATACATCTTCATGGTATTTATGCTTTCTAAATTATATTCTTTTTTTAAGCAAAAAATTTTCATTTTTTTTAGTTTTATACATATACTCAACATTGATTATAATATATATATCTTAATGTTGATTGATAGATAGTATTTTTTTCTATTGAGGCTTGTATTAACATATTGTAGAATTTTTTTTTTATATGATCTAAATAAAGTATGGATACTAAAAGAAGGATGCTAGAGGTTTTTTCTCCTTGTCAATTTTGTCTTCTGCCATAGAATCAATCTACAAGTCCTGAGGGCAAGTCAGGGCAAAAATAAATAAATGACGCTCTGTTTTCAGGACACGATAGGGCAAAGAAACGCAGGGCAGAGGGCAGGACAGGGCGAAAAAAACATGCCCTGTGACGGTCTCTGGAGGGAAGGGTCAGCAGAAAAACGGATACCCCCGGGCAGACGAAGGGGTAGTCAAAAAAAGGTCATTTTTTAGGAGACGTCCTTTATCGATGACCCCTAAAAGGAACGAATATTGACATACAAGATGAAGTATTAATTATTTCTTTAGTTTTTCTTTTTTTTGAAAAACAAAAAAAAAAACATTTAGATTAATTTACATAAATTATTTCAACATGAAAATATTATTCGATTTTACGGTCATATACAAGATGATTCAACTTATTATCTATTTCTTGAACATGCTGCTGGTGATGAACTATTCAAGAAAATTAGTTCGAGATTAATCATAGAAAAATAAAAAAACGAATCTTTTTTTTCTTGCTTAGAATCTAATGGTGGAATTCCAGAATGTCTCGCACAACTTTATTTTAAACAAGTTGTTTGTGGAATGGTAGAAATCGATTTAAAAAAAAGAATTTCTTAGACTTTGTTTTAGGCTTATCTTTATAGTCTTGGTGTAGCACATCGAGGTTTGAGAATAATTTAATTAGATTTATTAATTCTTTTTTTATTAGATCTTAAACCAGAAAATGTTCTCATCGCAAATAATGGTAAAATAATAATTAATAAAAAAAATGCCTTATTTTCTATGATTAGATATTATCGAAATTTGTGATTTTTGTTGGCAACATTTGTTCGTAATCAAGCAAACAAAAGATGAACAAATATTGACTACCTATTATGGTACACGACCTTATATGTATCATCAGAAGTAAATTGATTATAATGAAAATGAATACAATGTAATAAAAAGTTTCTTTTAGGTCTGTGTTAGAACACCATATCGAGGTGAACCTGCTGCCGAGATTGACGATTGTGGACTTCGTATATGACTGTAAACGACCGTAAACGGTCGTATATCGCTGTGACGGTATACGAACATATACGATCGTATACGGAGAAATACGAAGCAAAACGGAGATTGTATATCGACTTTGTAAACGAGGACCGCAAACGATCGTTTGCTTCTCCATATATCACCGTATTTCTCCGTAAACGACACAGAGATCTACGATCGTAATACGGGACCATGTATTTTCCCGTATTTCTCCGTATACGATCGTTTACGAGCGTGGTTGTTCGATCTGGTTGATGTTTGGTCTTGTGGTATTGTTCTAACAACAATGTTAACTGGAAGTAAATTTATTATAACATTTTTTTAATTTAATTTTGTTTTAGAATTTCCATGGGATCAACCATCTGATGAAGATCCTGGATATAAACGTTGGTTAGCTGGTTTGTATTATCAAGATCCATGGGAAAAAATTGACAATATGATAATGCTTAATTTTTCCTAGTCAACTCTCCCTTGCGAAATCTTCGGTGAGTCTCTTCAAACTGCAACTCCCCAGCGAGTCCCTAATTTTTAGGGAGCCCTTCTCAAATCTCCATGAACTTGAATTTTTTAGGAGACTCTCTCGTAACTTCTTAAAGAGTCCTTGTTAATTCTTATTCAGTCTCCAAGGAGTCCCTAGGAAGTCCCCAGGGAGTCCCTGAATTCCCTCTTATCTCTCCGGGGATTCCCTGGAGGATTTATTGAGGGAGAGTCGACTAGGGTTCTTCATCGAATTTTAATTCATGATCCAGCACAACGTGTGAAAGTAATTGATATTCAAAGTCATAAATGGATGTCGAAAATTTATGCACAAGGTAATAGTATATTATTTAAATTGAAGAATATGAAGCATATTTACATGAAAATATTGAAGAATTTCTTAAAGAATATTCAAATGGAAATTTAACATCATTAAATAATATAAATACAATAAATAATAATAGTAATTCATCATCAACAACACCTGTGCTTATACCTTTATCAACATCAAAAAAACGTAAAATAAATTCTACATCAGTTCTTAATAAACGTACATCATCAACATCATCAATTGATTCATTACAACATGCTATATCACCAATATCAACTGATAAATATCAAACTGGTTTAATAAATCAACAAATAACAACATCAATATTATCACCACTTGTTAGTAGTTTATGTGATTATGGTGCGGCATCAAAAGAGGGTCTTGATGTAAATTTATTTCAAAATGCTTGTAAAAAAAGTGATCTACTTAATCGATCACTTTTAGCTAGTGCAACAATTGATCCTGCTACAAAGTTAATGAAATTATTTAATGAAAAAATTTCACGAATTACAAATACAAGTGAATCAACTGGACAGGTAATCATTTCTTTCAAATATTTTACACTTAAAGATAGGGTTCAGGATCTGCCGGAGCTTACTTGGAGCATTGAAAAGTATACGGAAGCTTTTCCGACCTATAGACATGCGAGACAAAGTCTTCGATGTCCTAAGTTTCCCTGATTTCCCAAAAAATTTGGTTTTAGCCTGGAGCGGAGCTTCAGGCTAGGGGCAGATTCTGTACCCTTGTCTAGAGGATAGTATGCAGAGATATTACACTTCGCAGACGGTGTCAAATATTGATGTCTATCAGACACAAACTCGGTCAAATTGAGACTCTATTGGACGATCTCAATCCGTGGCAGATCATTTTTTACGAGATTTTAAACCCCTAAATGTTGTTAAAATCTTCACGTTTACAATAAAACAGTTCCATTGTGTCTCACAAGATTTCACGGATAATTTTTCTTCTATAAGAGATTTTCAAGTTACATTCGCTTCCTATAAAAAATGCCAATCGTCTTTTATGAAACACGATACTTAGAAAGTATTGAAGTTTTTAGTCAAAAGGTTGAGCCTCTTTCCGCACTCCAAAAAAAAAGATAAACATGACAGATGTAACGGAGAAGTTTCTCTTTATTATAGAATGGTTCCATCGCCTTGTATATTTGAATCCTATAGAGATTATCCTGAAAGCTTTTCAATAAGTCAGTTTATGATAACATAAAATTGCAGCATAATTTCTTTCCCACAATGAATCTAAATAAATGTTCTTTTTCTTTTCTAATTAAATCATTGTATTGGTCCATATCAACAATTTCTAATACCACAAATTCAATCTCATTTATCTACAGCTAGTTCATCATCATTATGTATTAAAAATGAATCTAATGAAAATTATTTTCCATCGACAAAACGACAACGAAAAGATGAAATATTAAAAAAATTATGTTCAAATAATGAATCTTCTAATCAAAATTTCATTCATCAACTAGAGTTTGTCGATGGATGATAAAAAAAACGTTTATTTGAATATTTTCATTGTGAAATTATTCTTAAAGATTTTGCAATATACTGTACATATTAACAATTACATTATTCATCAGATAATCCATTTCGTTGTGCACAATGTGATGAACAAAAAACAAATAAATATGATTTTTTTGTACATGTTGCACAACAAGCTCATGATCTAACCTGAGTAACTTCTGTTTTTCTGACAATTAGTTCTTTTTGATTTGTACATGTTGTTTGTTGATGTTGATATTTTCTTTTCTTTTTTTTTGTTCTCTTTTTTTTTGCTATGAAAGAAATATACAGAATAATTTATTTATGAAAAAATATCTTTACGACGATTACCAAAGGTTTATAAAAGTTCATCATCAATCATAAATATAATTAATTTCTTTTCGGATATTTGAGCATTATTAATCAGATGTTCAATATCCGATAAAAGTTTATCGATTTCTATATGATAATCAAGTAAATTTGTTTCATGTTTTGATTTACTTACACAAAAAACATATTGAATGTAATTGTGGTATATATAGGGAAGGAAAGTTACCGTTACTTAGTAACGTAACGGTAACTTCCCTCCCTTACGTATATCATGAATATAAGATATTATTTGTTGACTAAGTGTATCAGATATAATCATAAAGGCTTTTTCATCTTTAATATCACCAAGAAAATCAACAGACCGATAAACATCATTGAATATTGTTATTGTGTTAACAACAGATCGTAATTGGTCGACTGTATCACGACAATCTTTTGGTGATATTAGCAAAGCAAAAAAAAATCATACACTTTTCTCAGAAATGTGAACGAAAACTTTTCGAGTGTAACTCATTCACCATTAACATCAAAAAGTGACGATGAAAGAGGCAGGAATCAGGGCAATAGTTTCTCATCTCTCTCGATGACAGAATCAGATGATTGACATCAGAAAAATGAAAATCATTATTATTGATTTAATCTTTTTTTCTGATTATTTAGCTTCAGCAATACTATGAATACGAAATATTTACAAATCAAATATGATATTGAATAAAGTTTTTAATATTGGAACATGTTAAAAGTTGAATTGTAATTAAATGCGAAAGAATATATTGTAACAAATAAAAAAAGATGGGGTATGGGTGTGAATGTGAGTCTTCAGTCCCACCACCCACATCTGTCAAAAGACGATCATTGTCTATAACTATGAATGTATACGATGCCATATGTTAAAATACGAATAATATAAACGCTGAACGTAAATGACTATCCTACACAACCATAGTACAAAATCGTTTATAGTCGTCATTTATTTGTGAGGTGAGCTGCAGTTACTGTATGTATAGCTTTTTCGTTTTCAATTCAGTAGCTAATTCAATGGCAAGTTTATTTAGAAAAATAAATTTCTTTTTTTTTTTCGTTTAGTTTAATTGAAACAACAAATCGAACAGTAAGTGATTGTCTTCAATAAAGTAAATTTTTTCTTATTAGATTAATATAAGCACTAAATTCAATGGTGAGTGTTTATTCACATAAACAAATTTTATTATTTTTTTATCACTTTTAATTGAAAATTGATGTTGCACTATAATTATTGATTTGTAATTTTTAAAAAAGTTATTATTGGTTGTTTTTATATGAGAGTAGAGAAAGAGAAAGTCACCTTTCTCTTCACGAAGAGATAGTTAATGTGAATACAATGACATACAGTATCACATATGGCACAACAAGATATATGCGTCTAATTCTCAAGCCAAGTAACACGACGAAATACGACCGTTTCCGAGAGCCGTAATCTTCGTTCAGGATTCACTTAAAGTGAATCTATCGATATACGGATTATTTTATACGAATTTATTGCTTTCATATGAAATGAAATTGAAAGTATGAATAACTTATAGAATTTGGTGAATGATTGCCGATTTTTTTCTCCAGTACAGTGCGACTAAACTTTCGAAATAACCTAAGTCAAGTGGGATCCTGATGAGATCAATAAATTTCAACAAAATTTTGACAACGTGCTGCATGAAAAATTTGGTGATTGTGTAAAACTATGAAGATGAATAGTTACCATATTCTTTAATCCTCACATGAAAACTGTGAATACCTGAAAAATCGGATATCTCGATCCACACTCGCCATAGACAGTGCATATTTTAAATATATTATTTAGTTTGGTGGCAATAGTGATAATTTAACCTGAATATAGTGAAACTTCTTTAGTGTTAATACGATAAGTTCCATTATCAGACTCATTTGATTGTCGTATATACATATCGAAATATCCCAAAAAAAAATTGAAACAAGTTGAAAGTTTTAACAGAAACTAACAAAGTCATAGAAGAGTATATCGACTGACTCGATTGTAATACTAATGATTAGAGTAAAACAGAAACGGAAAAAAAAATTTTAGTAAACATTAATAAATGGAAGAACTCGTGTCAAATTAGTTTCTCAACAAAAAGCTTATTACATGTTATTTGTTCAATTGAAATAACTTTTCGTTCATTTCATATATTCATAGTTGATTATAGTCTTGCTTAATTTTAGTTTTTCGAAATTAATTTATTTGTAAGATAAACAAGAAGAAGAAAGCAAACAAATACGAAAATCAAACAAAAGAGAAAGAAATAAAGAAGAGCATATTCACTGCATGTGTGTTAAAATAAAATCGATGTGAATATCATAGATAAAAAAAAAAAAATTGTCTTAATCTTTAGCATCATGGTCATCATCATCATCATCATCATCATCATCATCATCATCATCATCATCAGTATTACTAGGATACCAATTTTTAAATTGATTTTCTGTTTGATTATTAACTGTCGATGGAGAAGAATTCTGATTTTTTTTATCATTTGATCTTGATGTTTGGTCTTGAAGATCATCTAAACCAATAAGAGGATCAACTGGTTCTTTTTTATCAAGTTCACTTGATGGTCTCCATATATCAGTATTTTTTCGTGATTCATTGTCTGCATTATCTTGTTCGTTATCTTTTCCAAAAGTGTTTTGAAGACCACGTCGAGTTTTTGGTCGAGATGCTGATGAATCCAATTCAGGTTCACTATTTGAGTTTTGTTTTTTAAACATTCTATTATATTCATTATCTTCGTTATCACCACTTTCTTCATCTTCGTCATCATTTAGACTTCGAGATGAACGTATTGATGGAGATTTTTCATCATTCTTATTTTTTGTTGTTACTTGTTGAAGTGATTCAGATGATGAAGATCGAGTTTGATTATTTGCAGTTAATGGAACTTGTTTTTGTTGAATATTTTCATCACTTTCAGATCGTGGCGATACACGTTTGGGTATATAGATATTACGAGGTGTACCTTAAATACATATTTTGATCAAATATCATAAACAGAATTTTATCGAAATCATAAGTTTTTCGCCTTAGTAACGAATCTCCTTTGTTTGCAAAAAAGATTTGCTAAGTGGTAGGATTGATGGCATAAATAAGAATTATAAAGATAATAAATGAAGAAATATCAGTCTAACATGTTTTTTGTCTCTACAGAAACTTAATATCTTCGATAAGATATCGGAAATTTTAATCAACATACAAATTCTGAATTCAATTAACTAAAAGTTCAAAACATTTAGCAGAATTTTCGAGAAATGATTGTATGGGAAATATCGATTCATGACTTCTAGCTACAGCACAGATTCTATCATTTTGTCAAGAAAAAATTCGACTGGAAAATATTAATCTCATTAGAAAATAAAATATTTATTGCTAGTTCGATAAGATTTGATATTGAATTATCTTTTTTTTAAGATGAAATCAGATGAGATGATTGATATGCATGACAAAAAAACTAATGAAAATACATAAATATTTGTTGTTCATCTATTAATTCTAATTGCATTTATAGGAAAGATTTTTTTTCTTGATTTTTAATAATCGAAGCTTTTAATAAAACTTACTTTGTCCATCATCACCATCAACATGATCATCAGATGGTTTTGACTGAGCTTGAAAGGTTTGTTTCGCTCGTAAATCAAGATCATTTCTTATAAGAGAATCTTTACAAGGAAAAATAGTTTCTTGACCTGTTTCTGTATTGAGTAAAACAATCTAAAAGAAAAAGTTTGTTTAAATAAAAAAACGAAACACGAAACTATCGAAAACAGTAAAAACCTTATCAAGTTTCCATTTTCCCGCAGTAATATTTGAATTATAATATCCAATCGTTAAATTGGTTGGCTGTTCATTTTCGTTTTGAATTAAATCAATATCAAATGATTGATTTTCACCTGATTCAAATGAAGGACAATCTTTCGTATCTTTTTTAACTATAAATGAATTTTTTGTTTGGCTATTTAAACGTATGAAAATTTGACCATCAGGTGAAGCATTAAATTCTCCATCATCATCTTTCGATGGATAAATATTAATACGGTAACGAACTTTATTCTTTTCATTAGTTGATTCACTATCTGTTGATATTCGACGTGTTTGATCAACTGCTGGTTTTTGAACTTGTACAAATCGTTTCGTTAATTCATATGATGATGATAAGGATGATGATGATGAACGAGAAGAAGTTTTTGCTCCTTGTACATCTATTGTTGGCTTTGGAGAAGGTTTTTTGCGACTTGAAGATAACGATGAAGATTTTGAACTGGTTGTAGCTGTTGAAGTTCGACGACTAATGTTATCTTGAAGTGGTTCTGAAAGATTAAAAATTTTTTCTTGAAATGGACGAATCCATTGATTACAAGGAAATTTATAATGTGATTGAGTTTTTGGATCAATAAGTTCGACCTAAATATAAAAAGAACTTAAAAATAAACAATATTCTTCGTTGCTTTTTATTGTTACATGATCAAGTTGCCATTTAATATCATCATCATCATCATCATCATCATCATTTCCTGTTAGTTCAAGTATTAATCGGATTTGTTTCGGTTTACCAATATTTCGAAGTTTACTTCGAAATGAATGTTGTCGATCTGATTTAAAATATTGAGGAAAATCTCTCATTTCAATTTCATATTGTTCAGTTTCATCTTTTCCATCTACTGATATAAATGAAAATTTCAACAATGCATTAATAGACGGATTTTTTGGTAATTGAAAGCTGCCACTTGGATTATTTGATGTATGAAATGTTATCTGCCAAGTTTTTGTTGCAGATTCTTCTTGTGATGTCATTGTGGATGTTGAACTAGTTTCTGTTGGAGTTTTTGCTGGAGTTTTTGCTGGAGCTGTTGCTGGAAGAATCTGAGAAAATTTTAATATGTAGAATTACAGAAGTTTATTTTCTTATTTCATGTTAACAAACAAGCAACGATGGAATTAAGTTCAATGTTTAACCTTGTTTTGAAATAGGGATGCAATAGTGAAATCGATGAGCATTAATTCTGCATACCTTAAAACTAATACATTTCACAATTGAATGCTTCTATTGTCTATCTGGGCGAACATTGATCAAGATATTGATGATTACTGCCATGGTTTACCAGTCCGATAACCTATTTACTTTGTGACATATACGTGTAGATTTGATATTATTTCGAGAAAGAACTACATATAATGCATTCAAATAGCTGAAGATGAAACCATCCGAAGTGACTAATCACCGTTTAGCTAATATTCGGGATGTTATAGAAAAGGCTGCGAGACTAGAATGACTCTGAAACGACTCATGATGGAAGTAATATTACGATAAGAGTCCGAGGTCATAGATTATTTCTGTCGATATATTGCATTTTTATGATGTTTTTCAATATAATGCCGTGGTCCACCTCGAGAACATCAGAAATACTGATTTCCGAGTTTCGACTTGAAACTTTGCATAGAAACAAGTCTTAACAAAAATACATTATTGTGAAAGTTGCAAATATTTTCGTTGTGTCTATATCAAGACAGAAACAAATCAAATTTTTTGATACTTTCGTGATTAAGTATTCTTGTTAAGACTTGTTTCTGTGCAAGATTCCAAGATGAAACTCAAAAACCAGTTTTTCTGATGTTCCTGACGGGAAATTAAGGTATTGTATTGAAAAACATCGTAATGATGCAATGTGTTGGCAACAATAAGCTATGGGAGCGAACTCTTCTTGAAGTATTCATAACTCATTAGGATCTACATGATTTACATGCCTCAGATTCAAAAACGAATATTCATTCGGAAACTTTTCTTGTCAGCCTCGTCGATCTTCGCTACAAAATGACGATATTTTTACTGGATTTTCACCAATCCACGAAATACTGGTAGGAAAATTAAAATAAGATTTTTCCATGAAGTTTTCTCCAGAAACAAGTCTCTTCATATTGAGATTCTCCTAAAAGTTTCAGTTAAAATGATTGCTGTTGTCTCAAAATATTCCGCGTCCGAAATTTTCTCGAATCTAATCGGTTTTTGAATGTTGAATATTAATAAATGCGAAAACCTCGGATTTAAATCCGAGTGTTATGTGTACTTCAAAAAGTGAAAAGGTATATTCACTGTGTTTTTTATCACTAAATTGCAAGGAGACAATACAGGCGTGCTAAGTTAGCATGGACCATACTGTAGGCCAGCCTATCCGGTGACCACTGAAGATNAACCGCCCTACTCCAGGAACAGGACATTCGGTGGATTCGGCCACACCATTGGCATATTTGACAGGCTAATACTCCATTCATAAAGTTATTTCATCGGTGGCTCTTCTGGAACTGCTATGGTGGGTAAAGGGTTAATTATCCTCAGTTTTATTGGTTACCAGTTATTAGTTTTCAAGAAGAAGAACTTTTCCAATATTTAACAGGTATATTTTTTGTCCATTATTATGAATTTGTTAGATATAAATTAATAATGATTGTTTTATTTTTAATTTGAAGATGATTCAGTTCTTCGTTATCTTCTTACTGAACAAATCACAGATCTTAATATTGATATTCAAGTTGATACAATAATTGATTTCTCCCGAAGTCTTTCAAGCAAGTTTGAGTTAATATTATCTTTAAATAAAAGATTAATCAGTTTAAATTTTTGCCAATTATTTCGTTATCGAACTTTGTCGCTTTGGTTTCCTACTCGACCATCAAAAAGTTGTATGTCTTTAACTTTAACTAAATTGATAATTAAAGTCACAACTTTCCGTGACTGTCTTTATCTTCTTGATGGTCGTTTCGATTGTTTATCGACATTGATAATTCATGTGGAAAATATTTCGTTAACACCGTCACGTCAATATAACACGATACGTATTATTATTTTGATCATTGTGTTTTGAGAAAAAAACAACTGAAAAGATAGTAATCTTTAGTTTTTCTTTATAGAAAAAACTTCCTAAATTGAAATGTTTTTCATTAATCTCGTATACTGACACATTTTATTATGATCAACTGGTTATTTCATTACTTCGACGAATGATAAATCTTGAAGAATTGATAATATATCTATCAGTAATAAGATATGACTCGACTTATATTGATGGTATGAAATTATATGATGAAATTCTTTGTTATATGCCACAACTGAACAAATTAACATTCAGTATAAATACAGCTGTTCTCAATGACAATATTAGAATTGATCTTGCATCAAATGAAGATGTTCAATGTAGTTTTATTGGAAGAGGATATGGACAAGTTAGTTTATATGCCCATACTTGGTCCATGAAGACTAGAGGCCGATGTCATATCTATTCAATTCCCTTTCAATTCGAATATTTTCTTTATCTGAACAACTCTTTTCAAGGTGGCATGTTTGATAAAGTTCGATACTTGATGGACGTCCTTTCGAACACAAATTCCTCAATCTTATCTCTCAAGATTTTCGTTTTCTTAAATTCTTATATATATGTAATCATCAACCACAAAACACCAAGCAACATTTTTCTATATCGATTACATTTTCTCATCTTACGCTTCTTCATCTATAGAAGGCACATCCAGATTATGCTGAACAATTTCTGTTTAAAAAAAACACTTATCTATCTCGTTTGTTATGTCTCTTCGTCCGATATGAATCACTCGAAATTGTAACAAACAATTTTACCAATGATGCAGCATGTCTCAATTTTGGTAAATTGTAAGATCTTTATATAGCTGAACCGTTTGTTCGTTCAGAAAATTTTCATCAATACTTTCCTTTGTTAGAAGCATAATTTTTGTTAAAAGATCTTTCAATAAATGGAAGTACTTGAAAAAAGTTAAATATATTTGGTGCATGTCTACTCATAACTAAATCGAATTTTCAAAAAAAAACATATTTTGTTTAACGAAAAAAGATACATAAACTCATAAATTAAATCATCAAAATTAATTATCTATCTCCTCTTCAGTTTTTATTAAATAAGTTGATGAAATTTTACTTCATCATAATAAGATGTTTTTCTAAAAATATTGACATATGAAAAGATATTTAATGTAAAATCACAAATTTCTTTGTAAATCAATTCTTTATTCTAAACCTTTTACATCATCCGCCATAAAGTTCAACATGTATTTGATACCTTAATTTCAGTAGATCGGAAGTAACAAAACTTCAAATGGAACTCGGCTGAATGATTCGATTCTCAATCATTCGTAAGTCAAATTGCACTTATTAAGCGTACAGATTTTTCATATCAAATTCAGGAACTAATATAATTATAAGTATTTCCTTTAAAAAAATGATTTTTTTTCTTTGGAACAATGTCAATAACACTGATGAAAGTTAAGAATTTATTTAAAAATAAATTATTTTATTTTTATCTAGATTAAATGAAAGACTATATTTAAGAGTGAGTATTCATTTTAAAAACAATTAATTCAGTTTTTTCATCTAGACCGATTCGAACACAAGATTAAATAGTATTTTTTTTGCCAAAAGAAAAATATAATAATATTCCCTGTTTACGGTAGAAGAGAAAACCCATATCTCTTGGGTGGAAAGAGTATGTGAATACGACACCACATGCAATCATGTATGGTCTGTTACTTTTGTGGTATATATCGTATACGACATGAGGAAAGGAGATACAGTCGTACTTGATACTATATGCGATCACTGAAGACTTTCTTTATACTCGTCCTAGAATGTCGTTCGACAATAGAAATAGAATTTTGATATTCCATTGAATATATAACTCTTACTGACGAGTTTAGGGGTGCAACAAATCCTATTTTTCTACATAAAGATCGTCAATTTTCGATAGAAAAATCCACCAAATCCAACCAAATCTTTGTGTCAATTATAACCAATTTTGTTCGCTCTACTCGATACTGGTTATAATTGGCACAAAGATTTGGTTGGATTTGGTGGGTCTTCATACCGAAAATTTGCAATCTTTATGCCGATAAACAAGGATTTGTTGCACCCCTAGGCAAGTTCAAAAAAAAATGTCATATGTCGTTTCTCGATGTTATATGAATAATAATCAGAGGTGTAACTCACCATCAAAGGCAGGAAAGCGTAGTTGAGGGGCGCAGCATAGGTAAGCATCCAAAAAGAGGATGATACATAGTCAAATATTAAGAACAGGGATTGTATGCTACACGCGCCCTCCTTCTTCACATTTTACTTCCATGATAACAATAGAGAGTTTTTAGTGGAAACTATTCACTTTGATAATTCGACTTGAAATATTTTTAATAGTGAAAAAAAGAAATATACTAACAATGTTTGATTATTCCACCATGACCATGTAAGTAACATACCAACAACCGGAACTAATATTATAAATCGAAAGAAAAATTGTTCATATTTTCGGAAATATTCATCATTTGATGGTGATAAATACCAATCGCACCACCATCGTTCTTTTGATTCTGTTTTCATATTGATAGAAGTGAGTATCATATCAATTGATCGAACGAATACCTGTACATGCTACATATATAACACTCCATTTTCTATCTAGACACATAAGGAACGGAAAGAAAAAAAATAAAAGGATTGTCTGCCCTATTGATTCAGATGCCGTTGTTGAAGATGTTGTGAACTACGGTGTGAGCAACTTATTGGAAAAACAAACATAACACAATAACAGAGATTTACTGTACAGGACATTTGTTTTTCATCGTGTCAACAAGATTTTCGATTAGATGATAGCCAACACACTAACACTACATGAATTCATTGAAATGAATATATGTAGCAGAGAAATGGGCTGACGCGTTTAACCTATGAAAATCGAACATATTTTTGTTCTTCTTGCTCATTCATGATTCGTTTGAATATAGTCAAGCTGCAGCCCAACATCGATCATAAGTTTACTAATCAATAAAAACCTTAATTGTTTGAAATCTGATAGATTGAATTTCACTAATCAAGATCGATTATTAACGTTAAATATGTTCATTTAAAGTTAATTTTATCCTACAAATTCAAATGAAATGTTCTCCAATCAATTATTACAATATCACGGTTGACAGAGCACTTTTTTAAATTCTTACTTTTTAAGCCATCCCCTCCCTTCTCCCAAAAAGGTCAATTTTGTCATTGGTAGCTCGTTATAAAGGGGTATATGACTGAGAACAACAAGAACAACTCATATGTTTTCCACAACGAAAGAAAAATTACGATAAAAGTTTTGATTCTGATGGATATTTTGTTCAAAGAAATCTTAATTGTATACGATTGAAAATTACAGATATGCTTTACGAGTGCTTCCCACTCTTTGGTCATAAATGTACAACAAAATAAAGTATAAACGGTTGAAAACGTCTAGATTACGTCTGCATAATATGTTGCATGAGCAAGAACATCAAAAGTGGTGAACTTACGCCTTGATAGCAATATAAAATGAAGAAACTTGTTCTACTTATTTCTCTAGTTTCTCAATAATCATATATACGAGTTCGATTTTGTGTGAGTGAGGATGTGGGTGTGTAGACTGAAGAAAAGAGCTCAGCAGCATCTACACTCATCCATTTTCATTTCTAATAAATTACATGTTCATATCGCTTTTAGACAATTTGAGTGATAAAAACTCAACTTTTCGATAATGAAAAAAAAACATTTTTACTCTAATTTAAACATTTGTTTTAAATTGAAAATAGTTTTCAATATATTAGAATGAAAATGTACTTTGTGCACTCCTGTCTTTTGGAGAAAGTGTAAAGCAGCACGTATTTTAAGCGCAGCATGTTTTCTGTATATTTGTGTAGAAGCACACATATTAATGATTATAAATTCATTTGTTTGAATATAATAAATAATAAAAGCTATTAGTAACTGTTTTTAAAAGATAATTCTTGTATTTATTATGAACGAAAAACTAAATAGATTCATAATTTAAGGTTACGTCCATTCCTTATTTCTTCAATGTTCAAAAAGATGTCACCAGAATACTTCGGATTGGTATTTCAGTACAATGAATGTTTGATTCATTGCGAGTAGTCTCTTACTTACTAAAGTGTTTTATCGCTTGATTAAGCTCGATATTCTGCATTTAATTATTGTATTACAATCTGAGTAGTTCGACAAAAAAGCAATTATGTGGAAATGAAATAAACAAAAAATCTTTCTTAGTTTAAAGTGGGCTAAGTTCAAAAACAAAATTTTTACTTTGATGACCTCATTTTCAAAATGACTCCAAGAAAAATTCGATAGGTACATAACTTCAAGCTTGTTCGACTACTAAAAACAAGCGTCAGAAAAATCTAGAATTCTTCAAATTACACACATCTCGTTATGGTATAATGTGAAGAAGAGTCAAAATAATGACAGTTCGTGTGTTGCTACATATATTCTTGTACTTAAGTTAGTATTTGGATCGACATGAAAAGAAAATTTTGTGCCTTAAAATTTAAATACAAATATTATTTTTTGCTTCAAGAAAAGAATTTCTATAGGTGAAATCGAGCCATATAAACATACAACAAGAAGTTTACTCATTAATCATCATCCATCAAAAATGATAATTTTATAATCGATTTCGACAATTATTTAAAAATAAAAATCGTTAAGAAAGATATTATATTTGAAAAGAAAACATAGCTTGTTGGTACTTCTACACGATATGCATAGTCCCACATAGTCACACTTGTGTTGGTTGTATATCATTTAATATATGTCAATTAATCGAGCAAATCATATTTTGTAGAAGTACCTCGTATTCTATCATTTGAGCTTAAATTTATTTTTCCTAATGAAAACATTAAGTTTAGAAAAACTACCAATCATTTAATGCTTGCAAGTCATCATTGTCATTCTAATTACTATAGACGCTTTCTATGAGAACAAAATTATATTTTCGCATACACATAAAATACAATAGAAAAGAAAACGAATATGATAGTACAAATAAAATCATACTTACATTATGATGTGTATGGGAATTCAGTAGCAATATGTGACTTAATATATATTACATAAAAATAATACAAAATAATTCCGAATGATTCATTGTAATTTGAAAAGTTTTCATATTTGTCTATTGAAAAAATGAAAATTAACTTTGTTCGATAGAAAAAAAAATAAACGATTAAGTAAACGAATTGTCAATTGCAATAATTCAATCGATGATTTTTTTTTCTTAATCTTAACATAAATATATTTGATTATGATAAACGATATTCCGTTATGTTTTGATTCTCTTTGAACAATATGATATATGATGTAATTAATCGATATAGAAACAAAATAAATCTGAGTCAATTTTCTTTTGATGTTTTATCATTGATCATTCTGTTTAGTAGCACTTAGTATCATGGTGTGTTTGATATGATGTTCATCTTTATACACAATTTCTGATAAAATATTTTTTCGATATGATCGACTCCCTACGTGTGTATATTTATGTCAATTCACACACAATATGCGTATCATTAATCTTGGACAGAACAAACTTCATCTCTTTGATCTGTTCAAATTATGTTCTTTCTCGCACGTCCAAAGTAATTTTCTTTTTTTTTTTCTTCTTCTGCTCTATGCCGACTCTTCTAATAGACAATGTATCGAAGAAGTTTGTCCATGTCGGCGGCAATGTTTGTGTCATGTAATAACAAGTGCGAGAACTCTCTTGTATATGTATAATACATTGAATGATCGATGTCTGACAACGAAAGGCACTTAAATCGAGATTTATGATTTTTTGTTTCGTCGATCGATTCATAAAGAAAGATGAAAGAGATGCGAAAACGATATCATTATATGTTCACTAAAGACAGATGAGACTGCCCACATTTACTCAATCGATCAAATCGATCGAAAAGAACAAAAAACAAAGAACTCACAACTGGTAGAAAACAAAATAAATGACTATCGATCAAATTCCATTAATATAAAAAAAAAAAACGAAAAAATTGATAAGTAAAATAATCAATCATTAAAAAAGTTTTTTTTTTTTTTTTTCAAATATTTCATCAACAGACACTTGTCAATCAAAACATGAATACAGAAAAAGAAAAAGAAAAAGAAAAAAAAGCCTAGCACGATCAATATTCATCATCGAAATCGACATTGGTCAAAAAGAAAATCGACGTCTGTCGTTCTCAACCAATGACTATATATAAATCGTTTCTTTTCTTTTTTTTCCTCTTCTTTCTTCTCTCTGTTATATCGAATAGAGAGAAACATAGTGATTTATGATCGATCGAACGCACGCCTGTGTGTGGTATTATTCTCCACCTTCAATCACTCATCATTTACATTTACTCTTAAACATATCTACACACTTGACTCAATGACAGCATCAATGAAGAAGCAACAACTCTATGGTGAATATATCAATCCAACAGTAAAAATGATATTTTTTGTTTTGTTTCGTATGTATTATTTTTAATTTATTTTAAAAATTTATCATATAGATTGATCAATATTCACCGAAAAAAGAAAACCCATTAGTATTAATGGCTCAAGCATGTAATAATATTGGTAAAGAATTATCATCATCGTCATCGTCATCATCATCATCAACAGCAATACTTTCAATAACATCAAAACAACGAAAATCAAATTCACCATCAGAAGGAAAAAAATCCTTAAAACGTAATGCACCATCAACATCTTCAATATCACCACCAACATCAAAAAAGATGGCATTTCCTCAACCAACAATTCCATCATCATTACCTTCAACTAATCAACAATCATTTTATTATCCTCCATCACCATTTATGTTCGATTCTCTTCTTCTTCATCATTTAAGTAAAACATTTACTTCATCACCATTTTTTTCAACAACATCATTTGGACATTCATCAAATTCAGCTTTTACTCCATCATCATTATCATCATCTCAACGATCTCCTTATTTTATGGATTCGATTTTAGCACCATTAAATCCATCACCACCAGCATTTGTTTGTAATTGGATGGAATCAAATGTTCCAGATGGATTTTGTGGAAAACGTTTTGCAAATCATATGAGTTTACTTGAACATCTTTGTACAGCCCATACATCATTATCATCAATGAAAGCGTCATATCCAACATCTATTTTTTCATCTTATTATCCACCTACATCAGTAGGGAAACTTTAAGATTATACATTAACACTTTACAGTAAAATGGCGAGGCTCCTCTTTTTCTTTTGTTTTGTAAAGTTTTGGATTTCTTTTTCTTTTATGTCGTTGCTTTGTATGGATTTCTTCTTTTTTTTTTTTTTTTTTTTTTTGTACATATAAAATATTGATTAAACAAGTGAAATCATAGCTTTTTTTCTAAGATGGATATTAACATTTATAGTATGAGATAAATCATAGTTTTGAAATTATGTAAGAAAAAATGCATTGAGCGTATTTATTCATTCATTTCTTTTGACGGGTTATATATATATATATATATGCATACAATATTGTATCGATTAGTACACCTTGAATGTCTTATTCGCTATTCTTTTCATTTAATATGATGACGATAGTCCCATCAATAACGATATAGTGATTGATTCTCATATTGTATATAATACACAATTAAAAATATAAGTAGGATAAAGTTTGTCATCATTTTGTATATACGACAAAGAACTATAGATGGATCATCAAAAAGTCATTTGCGTTTGCATACATATACATCTGATTGAATAAAAGAAAGAGAGGGACCACTTGAGAATATGCATTCCTTGTTGTTTGATCTGTATGATCACAAACATAGTTTAGTACACCTTGTCAATTCTCTCATCAAGGGAATAGACACAAAAGTGTCAATTACAAATTCATAACGCCTTTAGAGAAATCAAACACAACAAAGAACACGAAAAAATAAATAAAAACGAACGAGTCATTGAACTTAATTTACTAATCGATTAGGCAGTATGTTGTAATACAACACAATCCAATGGGAAATTTTCACCAATGACTAAAATTCTTCTTTTTTTTTCTTTGTTGGTATCATATTTGGTAAATGAGACAATAAAAAAAAAAAGGTTGATTTCGTATTAGATGACACAATCAAAGTCAATAATGATAATAATATATCGATTATTGACTCTTGCTTGTTCTATATACATTGACAATAAAAAAAAAAGGACAAGTAAAACACAGTTGTCGTTCGTCTATCTCTATTTGAGTTAACGATGCTTTTAAAGGAGGAGGATCTTCATCGCTTTGATTGGTGTGTCACAGCATGTTCGATTAATCGACTCTCATTTTGTCCATTAGATCGAAGATATATACATAGATCAACGACACGCTTCTTCACCTGCTGCACAGTCAATTTCACTGACGCCACCTGCTCTTTTTTTTATGTTCCTAAAAAAAATATATGATCAAAAGGCTAATCAGTAAGACCTCCTATGTGTCAATGTTATTCTTTCCTAATTGACCTCCCATCCATGCTCCTCCTCTTGTCGACTCTCTTTTCTTTTCATATCCATACAATCGTCAGTCTCATAAATGTAATGCATTTCTCTTTGATTATGCCCGATTGATGTTATTCTTAATCACTATTGCTTAAGGGTATAAAAGAAAGTGTCATATATATATATATATATAAATACATAAAAAACTTTGAAAAGTAAGATCAATTTCGAGTTTGAATCTTGTTGAGACACTAAATGGAATTGACAAGTGGTCAATCAAATTCATTCAATAGAGAAAGTGACTTGAAGAAAAAGTACCTATGTCAATATCAACTTGAGAAATGATGAGAGGCTACATCCTTTGTCAAAATAATATCAAGAATAGATCGTTTTTCTCATATCAAATATAACAAAGAATCAATTCAAAGATTCAAATTAGAAATAATATTTAAAGTTATTAAATTAATCGAATAATTATCTTATAATTTCTTTTTTTTTTTTTTTTATAAAGAAAGAAATGAAATTAATATTGAATTTGATCGCCCATAAAAAAAGAACATTAATGAGAGTTATATTTTATGATCATATTCATATTCCAATAAATTATTACTTTGAATATTTAATTTATTAATTAGAATAATGACATTTTTTATTAGAAGAAAAATAGATTTCTTGATTTTTAGCATTGTTTTTTGTTTATCGAAATATGAAAACTTCATTCTTCGATGTTAACAAGACAGAAAAAGTTGATTTCTTATATTATGAATAGGAAAGAATGTAAAAACTTAATAACATTGCAAGTAATATGATCATTCATAAACTAACAAGTATTAGTAGATATTATTCAGTCGTTGTAGGTCAGGAGAAGTTTCTGGATACGTAGTCAAAGAATAATAGAGACATGAACAAGATGATCTCGGACTCGCTAAGATCAGGACGTGGAACTCTAAGTATATGTGAAAATTATTGATTAATCATCATTTCAATATTTGCTGTAATAATTATGATAGTAAAATAATCCTTTTTTTTTTTTTCATAAACATCAGAGTTCGAAATAGTGGGAGTCGTAAAAGATGTTTTTCGAGCTCATTCACAATGATGAAATATTATATTGTATTTTTCAAAAGTCTATGAGTTACTAAAACACGAAATCAGAACCAAAAAACGATTGGACACGCTCATTACTCGTAATTTTCGATGAAAACAAAATGCCGAAAATTTCTTTTGTCGATAAAATAATATTATCGAATAGGTATGATAGAATTTTAATTGAAAAAATACTTTTTTTTTAGGTAAGACGCCGAATAATATTTCTGAAATATAATTTAAATGTATTATCTAGTTGAAGATTGTTCGTCAAATTCATTTTCATCTTCTATTATGAATAGAATAAGTTTTAATTTACAAACTATTTTTAAACAGCTTTGAAAAAAAAAACTTTTCTCGATGACATTACCATAATGAAAAGTATTTTAAAGAATTAATGCATTCAGTAATCAAAACACAATATTTTTGTAGTAGAAGTAATGATAAACAAAATTAAATTGGTTTTAACTGCTGAATTCTCTATTTCTATATTTAAACTTAATCTCGGTCAGTAATGTCAATTCATCTGCATCACAATATGAGATATTTATATATAATATTTCATTTGATGTCAAGATTGAATATGATAATTTGCATAACGAAATTAAGATAAGGCTTCGTTATAGTTTGTCAATAACTTTACAATCAGATCATCATTTTTGGGTCTGTACTTTGTTTTGTCCTATTTTAAATGTTCTTTATCGCCTTCGTTCATATAAAATATGTGACAAGAATAAGCAATATATATGTATCGATATTTTACTTGGCTTTGAAACAAAACAGATTTTTTCTATATATGGAAAAGAAAACTATATGGAAGGAAAAGGAAAATACTAACTGGATGATGTCTCATCAATATACATAATTTATCATTATTTTTCGAAAAATTTTCGGTCGCAAATTACAAATTCAAGTAGAACTATGTCGAAAATTCAACATTTTAAAGAGAAAAAAAATCGTGTAATATAATAATAATAATTTGAAAAATGGTAATAATACTCTTTAAATATGCTAGAGTCTGTTGAATGTTTTGTTCGTATCACAGAACAACAAAAAGCCAAAGTTTTCATTTATTATTATAATAAAGCTAAAGGTAAAATTTAAAATATGAATTGTGTCAATTTTTTTGGTGAAAGTTATGAATTTTATACATGAAGATGATTCAAGTAAAACGCTATTTTTTCTATTATCCGATAAGATTAGATGTCAAGACATTGATGATACATTTATTAGATACGTGATAGATTTTTTTCAACGTCTATTGGACAAACGTAAGATAGACAAGCGTAATCTTATGTATTTTAATAGATGTAAATGATATTGTTGCACGCATTGATGTTAGTGAGCTTTCTATAAAATGAAGCATCATAAGCTATGAACTGAAAATAATGCAGAAAATGAAACATATTTTCATAAATTATATACTAATGTTGAATTAACGATGAATACATAGAATGGTTCTTCAAAACATTAACGATATATTTTCTGAAAGTACAAATACCCTGTTGAAAACGAAATTTAAGTATATCAATGATAATTCATCGAGTGATAACGATCTATACAATTATCAATATTCAACAAATTTGAACAACATATGATCATCCATAAAACACTTTTCTATGAGATAGAACTTTAAATATTGATATCTAAAGAATAATAACGTCGTCAAACTGATGTTGACTTTTTTTTATGAACTTTATAAATATTCTAGTGCAAGAAAACCGTTTCTTGAAGTTGAAGTCACAGACTAAATTAAAAAATTATATATTCTAAATTTGCAACGATTATATCTACTTTCTTCTCTACACAAGACATTTCAATGTATTTGTGGACTACGGAAAAGTATATCAAAACGAACTAAAATTCAGCTTATGCTATTTGATTCAGACTGATTCAATTCGTAAGTAGAAACCATATGCTATTCTATGCATTGTGCAGATGGAGCCAATTTCGATTGCTCAATGTTAATCAGTGCCAAACACTCATATTATTATTGCGTTTTTGCTTCCAAACGTAAGAAGCAACTACATAACTACTAACGCATTAGAGAAAAAAGGAGCAGATTCCAGTGATCTCATTTATTTTACTGAAACACAAATTTTCAAAAACATTTTGCACTAGTGACATCATTGTATCCAAGAGGGAAAACAACTAACTTTATGACTTAAATGATCTAAATGACTTTAAAGTCATAAAAGTCAGTTGTTTTCTTCTTGGACTCTACTCATGTTCACTGTGGTTGTCGAATTTCTGTTAGGTTAATGAAACAAGGAAAATAAACACGAAGATCCTCAATGTTTAAAATCGAAATTGCAACGCAATCTGGTGCATTATTATACGCATGATATTTTTGAAATTGAAAAAATCGTCGTCATGACAATCGGCGAGTATGAAAAGTAATCAGACAGTATTGTTTTTTTTCTGATTCTAATTCGTTCATTCACTCTAAATGTATGTCATCCTCACAGAATTGTGTATATTCAAAGAAACTCCGTGAAAAATTCATATATTCTACAGAAACTGAATGGCATGAATATAATTGACATATAAGAAATCAAATCCAAGTACTGGACGCTGTTCGGTCTTATATTTTAACTAGGAAGAACTCAGTGAGCCTAAGAAAGTCCTAATAAGATTCACGACCGTATATCTATACATCAAGAGTTATGATTGTTTTACTGGGATTCTGATGTATTCGTTGAAATATTGAATTGCAAAAATTGAGGTCTGAAATTCTTATCTAAGATACATTTCATAGACTTGATAATATTCTAAAAGTTTTAGCTAACAACAATATTGCTTTTTTAAGATAGTGAGTATTCATGTAAACTCGGTTTGCGTGCGAGGTCGTTGACAAATAATTAGATTTTGAAGATC
>CAJNSZ010000778.1:28985-51821 GCA_905329745.1 Rotaria sp. Silwood2 | reverse complement strand
ACCGTTATTGCTTAACTGTTAAAAGATATTCGAATAAAACTGTATTTTCTTCGTACCCACACCCACCCACACCCAGCCCACACCCAAATTTGTGCCTTTTAGTGCACAATAAAAACAGAAAGACATGGAGAGGGTACGAAGAAAATACAGTTTTATTCGAATATCTTTTAACAGTTAAGCAATAACGGTGGGGGCAAAGATATATTTGAATTATTGGTGGGAATTATAAGGTGGTGAAAAAATACACATACGTTATCATTTCCTATCGATTTATTGTAAAGTTACTTTCTTAAAACAACAATATATTAGACTTTTTGTCACTCTAACAACTAGCAGAATTGTTGTCAATAAAAAGATTGAATAGAAGAAATACAGTAGGAAAGGAAAAGATTCAACAGATATAAAGCGTACTCAAGTGAAGAAATTAATTTTTCAAACAACATCATACAAACAATGTCTTCATCGTTTGAAATTACAAAAAAAATTTTTTATTGTGGCCATGTGCATCAGATAAGTTCCTGAACATATTCATTCAACTACTAGATTAATGCTGGCGAGATTCTCATTATCTGGTCGATGCTGATTCTTTCTTTTATATAAGTGAATATCAACTTTCTCGTATGCTTTATTCAAAGAACTCGAAGCAGTCCATTTAGTTTGCCAACAATGCACCGCAGTTTTGTAGAAAAGAGCTTAGTAGAAGTGATAAATATCTTTATGATGAATTAATCGATATGACTCTCAAAAGAAATTGAGATATTTATTCATCTATAGAGTAAATTCAATAATACTAATTCCAAATATGCTATGAAAAATTTCTTTCTATTAAAAAGAAAAGCAACTAATATCGGCGTCAGAAGTCAAGGCAGGTGGATGTTTTTTGAATAACTTAAGCACGGAAGCAACTAGCGAGCTGCGCTTTCCATTAGTCGGAAGAGACGACACTATAGCATCATTTTCTCCAATATTGTATAAGACGAAATCATTTTAAAATCAATCGTTTTTGGACAACATTGCAGAACATCCATAAAAGCAGCCTGTCGTTCTGAGGAAATTTTGGTTTTGATATGTGATTTTGATAGGAGGACCTGCAATCTATAGTTTAAGATATAATCTAAATGATGATCTTCATGCATTATAATGTTAAGCAAATCAAATTCTTTATTCACATCCCCGAAAAGTATAAATTTTTCTTAATTTTTAAGCAAATTTTCTTACTATTTTGCCGAAACTTTACATGAACGACAGATAAATTTTATGCCTTTTTTCGATGTTTTGAAAAAACGTTTGATTTTAAAATGATTTTGTGTTATACAATATTGGTAAAAAAGATGTCCTAGTGTCGTCTCTTCCGACTGGTGAAAACCGCAGCTCGCTAGCTTGCTCCTATCGACAGTTATTCAAAAAACATCCACCTGCCTTGACTTCTGGCGCCGATATTAGTTACAAGCAACTTTTGTTTGTATACAAAACTACTTATTGTTTGTGTATCTATGAGAATATATTTAATTGTGGAGACGTTAGAGCTATAGTGATGTCCAACGAACAAAAATTTGCATGGTATAATAGCTTAGCAAATGCTGAATTCGGATTTATCACCAAACGCATTGGTTCATCATATTCTTGCACACAACCATCAGAAAAGACTAGAATTCTAAATAAATGAGAGAAATCAATAGCTTTCGAACAATAAATAAAGGGTCTGGGGTATGGGATGAAGGCATTTCCTTCAACTACACTGGCACCCATAGCCTCCCCCCTCCACACACTCACATCCTTTATCGCCGTCGCTTTGCTCGAGCAATAGAACTTCTTCAAATAACAAGTAAAGTCTATATAAAAAAAGTTAAAAAGATATATACAGAAAAGATTAAAACGAATTCAAAAGTCAGATGTAGTTCATTAACCTTACTACAATAATACATTCTACTAGGATACATTGCAAAAGTCAAAAAAATGATCATTTATGACATTTTATTGAAGTGCAACGAGTTAGATATTGATGTGAAAGGCATCAATCTTTGCTTCGTAAATGGCTAGACATAGTATATTATAAATCTATTATGCTTCATTATATACTTATATTGCCCATGATATTATAAACCAAAATTTAAATGAATTATTGATAGTTTGATATAGAAACATACTAACCAGTCATTATAAAATAGTTATTCATTGAATTCATTGCAATTTTTAATTGTATAATCAGTCTATTATACAATAATATATGATTCTGAAACAAATATTCAAATGACATCTTAACTTGATAAGACTACTTCTCAATAGATCTTGAAATCTTGCATTTGTTAAATGACAAATCAATTCTTTCTTAAGAAAACTGTTTGATTGTCTTCTCAAATTGAAAATGGTTAAAAATTTACACTAGAACTTGATCATTTCAAGAGAAACAAAAATGTATTGAAACTAGCCTCTGTTTCTTGACTTACAAGCATGAACAATCATTAATCAGTCAATACGCTAAAGAATTCTTATTGTTAAATGGACGTGACTTTCTTCTCACTTGCAATATATCACGAAACAAATATTATTTTATGTTAGGCATAGCATACATTTGTTAATTCTTTAGTTTAAAACTATACAAGATAAAACTGCTTTACAAGTTTATTTTGATTTCTTATCTGTTCACTTTTCTTTGTATTAAATCGAAATTGATAATGCTTATTTTCATGGAAATTTATTAAACTCAAATTTTGTACTCAATACTTGAGCATTCTCAAAATTTCAAAGATTCTTTTTCAATACCCATATTCATATCCAAAAATAGAGAGGTATCAATATTTGAGAGGTTTAGTTCTAGAAAACACTACTTGGGGTATACCAACAAACAAATGACTAAACTTCTATGACAGTATTTCGTTTTCAAAAATCAAAAATTAAATATTAGAATTTGAATACTAAGGGATTTATCAAAGTTTGCCGTCAATAAAAGCAAAATAAAGAATATTCAACGTGGTATATTGTCTTTCATGAATGATTCGAGTTTTTTAGTAACAACATGTAAGAAATCCATTTGTAACTGTCACTGTTTTCACAATTTTCAATGAGGTATACATTTAAGAGAAAAAAAGGCTATACAATATATAAACTATATAAATAGTCATTTCTATATTCATTCTTTATAGGATCTACTATAAAAAAAATGCTTGCTATGAGATTTTTATTAAATTTTATTTTTTGTAACTTCATTTTTTCTAAACCTCAAATCAATTTTCATTACACAGATGTAGAAGTTGAAAATGAAATTAGTAATGGATTACGATATAATTGTTTACGTATTACTTTAACTGGTAATGTTGGTATGAAGCGTGAATTTAAAACTTATTGTATGAATAAATTGTTATGGAAACTTCATGTTAAAAACAATAATACTTTCCAAAAGTTTACCTTTGGCGAGTTAGTTAAACAAAATATTACTAGTCAACAATTATATCATTGGTCAGCACCGATTGATCTAGCTGAGCATTATCAATTCTATTTGAATCACTTATCAACATCAAATGATACATCTTTGGAAACACAAACTTACTATAATTGTACATTTCCAAGATTTGGATCTACGTGCCAACATGAAATTTATTTGAACCCTAGAAATTATTCATATATTGATGAAGTGGTTCAAAACTTCATTGCAGATAATACATATGCTCGAAAGACTTCGACTTGTTATATGCATTTATTATGTAATCGTGGTCCTACATCAGCATGTTTAGATTGGAGAGAAATTTGTGATGGACAAGTGGATTGTATCAATAGTAAGATTGACGAAGAAAATTGTTGGCAACTTGAAATAAATGAATGTAATGATAATGAATATCAGTGTACTAACGGACAATGTATACCAATGTCGTTTTTTAAAGATGAGAGCAGCACTCCGGATTGTCTTGATGGTTCTGACGAATATGACAGTTATACGACAGAGTATTGTAAATATAATCCATCAGTAAATGGTTGTGGTACAGACAGGAAGTGGTTTACTTATCTGTCAAGCTATCAAAATCCGCATCGTACAAAAGAACTGTTGACAGCGATATATTCGATCGAAGATAATTCTATATCTAAACAATGTTTATCAGCTGTAAAATCCATTTTTCGAATACATATGCCATTTGAAAGCAGTTTTCCAGCACTTTGTGAAGCATCATTATGTATTGAAATCATTCGGAACACATGCAAAAATATATTTTATTTTCCAAATACTCCGCTTTTTTTCGGTGATATTTATTTTGCATATAGGAAAAATGACTTTTTATCTTTTTCCAGTAGCAGCTTGCCAATACCGTATATATGTTATAATAGTTCTCATTATGAGGCATATTCTTCACATTACACAAGGCTTTTATTCAAAAACAGAACATGTATCCATCCAAATGTGTCAAAAGGTTATAATGAAATTCGATATGATTTTGAAAGCATTTATTTGCGAATATGGTATCCAATCATCAATGAACTGAAGATTCGCTACATAAATTTTATTTATACTTCTGAAATTTGTAATAAATCAAACATGTACCAATGTATTAATTCGACGAAATGTATCTCAATAAATCGTCTTATGAACAATATATTTGATTGCCCACAAAAAGACGATGAAGATATCACGCAAGTTAATAACATCAACTCAACTAAACTCCTAAAACACCTTTTCAAATGTGAAATTTCAAACAAATCTATCCATTTATTGTTTGTTAAAGATGGAATTTGTCATTGTCAGGTTTATAATCCAGAATGGTGTGAAGATGAAGATTTTCATATCTATAAGACAAGAATGAATATTTCATTTCAATACATTTGTAATGGATATACCAATATATCTCCAATAATCATTGAAGGTAAAAGTGAAACAGACGAGACAGAATGTGAACAATGGCCATGCAATAACATTTATACTCGTTGTGATGGCCTTTGGTCTTGTTCGAATGGTGCAGATGAAACGGACTGTAATTCATATTCAACATTAAATTGTTCAACAGCTGAACACATATGTGTCTCGCCTTATACAAATCAACTCATATGTATATCTGTTGACAAAGCTAATGATGGCAATATTGATTGTCTTGGTGCTACTGACGAGCCTAAATTATGCGAAAGGATAGAAGACATTAATGTTATCTCTCGTTTTTACTGTACTGATGATAATAATTTCTTATGCCTTGCTACAACCAGATTGTGTGATAAGAAAAACGATTGTCCATTGAACGATGATGAACGATTTTGCTCAACGAATAGTGTAAATCTCATCAAATCTAGTGGTATATGTGCTCAGAGCAATTTTTCTATTATTTCTGATACCGAGCGTCTCTTATGTCATTCAACACATCGCAGGTTAAAAGAACCAATGAAATATTTTTCATTAGATACAACTAAAAACTCTTTTCCATGGCCAACGAAAGCTTTGCCAACAAACACATTAATGGAAACAGATGGTTTTGAATTGTTTGGCGTACACAATCTTAGATGTCATCATGGTATTCCTATGTTTGTTTGGTCGGATATGGAAAAAAACATCAGATCGAATGCATGCCTTTGTCCATCAGATTTTTATGGTGATAGTTGCGAATATCAAAATCAACACGTAAATATCATCATTAGATTTCAAGCATTATCAGATTTCTGGTCAACATTATTTGCAATAATTGTTTCACTTATCGATGATAGCGACGAAAGAATAATCCAGTCATTTGAACAATTTACATATTTATCAATGAGAGATTGTAAAATTAAATTTAATGCTTATTTACTCTACTCAACTCAATCAAAAAATCAAACAAAAAATTACGCGATACATATTGATATCTATGAAAAGATTTCATTGACTTATCGAGGAAGTCTANTTACATTTCTTAAGTAACTTTCTCATGACTTTGCCATACAAAGAAATTCTTTTTTTGTAAATAAATACAGAATTTCAAGCTCTACAAATTGTAATCGTTTATATAATCAGACACCATTTCTAAACAAATAACAAATTCTGAGTAGATTATATATGAAATCTGCATATAATTCTCTACTTTACAGTACCAGTATAAAACATTTCTGGGAAGTCTAACTTTAGAAAAAATCCTATTAAGAACTACCAATTTACTATACGCCTTTCATTATTATGTTAAGAATAATACTGTACGCCTTTCTTTTGAAGATGAGTTAAATTGTGACATGTTTTATTCAATTCGACAATATAGGCATAAATGAAAAGAAGAAATTGTTTCAATGCTAATCCCGATTTATTTTATTTTTATTTGGCGAAGAAAGCATTAGAAAATCTTAACATATGAAGTTTAAGAATGTGAGAGTCTTCGTTCCTTTAGATTTCACTGCTATAGAACTGAATCTCATTTAAAAACTAATGTTCATGAGATTTTTATATTTGTGTCAAATCGATATGGATTCCGAGTTCCACGGAAGAAAAATCTGATAGATAATTGTTCAGTTGAATACTCAGATAGTGATGAGATGACTTTTTTCAAACGGAATACAGTTAATTTAATTTTGTCAACTATCGTTACTTGTTTATGAATAATGTTAAAATATCAAACCATCGATAAGATGCTGCTTGCATTTCTTTTTTTTTTTTTTGAAATTTATATTTTGTACTTCAATGAGAAAATTGTGAATCAAATTTGAATACTAGAAGAAAAGATCGTAGTGCACACAGATCGAGAGTGACATCCACTCTACAATAATCTAAAGGCACAAATGAAGACCAACGTGCAGAAAAGTGACGATTGTCTTTGCATTTAAGACATTTTTTTCATAAAGGTTGTGAGTCTGATGAGGCTAAAATTTAATAGTGAAACGATCTCTATTCATAGATTTGTTGTATTTGTTCTTGCATTAGAACATGCATTAAAATCATTAAATAGAAACTTTTGATCAAGATAATTTATTAAATAATAAAAGTAGAAAGTTTATTGAACTAAATAGCACGACTGCATGTACAATCCAAATAGATATGGTAAGCAGAAAATCTAATAGTCTGTTAACATTTGTTATAACAAGATTTGACTTTCCTTTATTATTTTAAAGCAAAATAAGCTGAATAAAAATGCTAAGAATTATCAAATATAAGTTTAATATTATAGCTTCAGCTAATAATTCATTGAAACTTCACAGAAAAAGACTGAATAGTTACAAAAGTTAACATTTATTGATGATCAAATCATACAGATAACATATATCACAAAAAAAAATGTTGTAAACATAGATTTTTAAAATATTCATTTTTTAATTAATAAATGAAACATATTAATTTTATCTATTTTCTAGAAAAACCTTCAAGAAACTACGCTAATTCATTTTTTTCTCTACAACAAAGTACAACATTGTATGAGAAACTATCTTTGAAAGTTAGTTTTTTTTTCTTTGATTTTTCAAATTTAACTATATAAATCTTGCCCATCAAAATTGTTTCTAGTCATAATAGATCTCAAATAGTTTCAAGTATATGGTTTTATTTTTAACTGAAAGAAAAAATATCAAAATTTATTTGTATTCAATCAAAATGAATTCTTTAATATTCATTTTATCGATTCATTTCTCAATAAATATTAAAAGATTTTAGTTAGCTATCATCAGTTCCATCTTGATTATAGAGTTATTGATAAGAGAATTTACTTAAATAACTATATAGAAGATTTAGTGATAATTTTTACTTTTGATTCAGTCATTGTTATTCACTTTAAGTCTCATGTTGAATTCTATGAAATATTTCTTTGTTTTTTTTTGTAATTTTACAAAGTATTTATTTAGATAAAAATAAAATTCTAGTGATTTGTATGAATTATGCAATCACATCTTTTTCTTCTTTTTATCTCCGTTCTAATCTTGTTATGATTTATATTAATTTCTTTACTGTTCAATTAGTAAAAAATAATTTTTCTAATAATACTACGCTGAACCTAACTTTTACAAAGATATACTATCGACATTCATGTCTTCTGTAAATTTATGAATTGCAACGAGACAAAAATATTGAAAAAATAGAAATTTAAAAGAATCAATATGATACAAATTATTTTCACTATTTTCAATGCTATTTCGAATTTTCCTTATTTATATCCTAAATAAAGTATGAAAAGAAGTATTTTTATTCATCGATTTCCTACAAAACATATATCATCAATCATAATTGGAATAACAAGATGTTAACAATCTGCTTTTCATTTGGAAAATATTTTCCTTATAATATTTACTAATAATTAAAGTATATGCCAATGACCATCGAATCGCTGAGTTCTTTGCTGTTTTTTTTTCTTCTTTTCGATGAACAATGACGTAGCAATACCGACAATCGATCATATATGACAGTACCTTGCACACACACTCTTAANCATGCCTTTGTCCATCAGATTTTTATGGTGATAGTTGCGAATATCAAAATCAACACGTAAATATCATCATTAGATTTCAAGCATTATCAGATTTCTGGTCAACATTATTTGCAATAATTGTTTCACTTGTCGATGATAGCGACGAAAGAATAATCCAGTCATTTGAACAATTTACATATTTATCAATGAGAGATTGTAAAATTAAATTTAATGCTTATTTACTCTACTCAACTCAATCAAAAAATCAAACAAAAAATTACGCGATACATATTGATATCTATGAAAAGATTTCATTGACTTATCGAGGAAGTCTATTATACCCTATAAAATTCCCATTTTTACCTATGCATCGTCTGGCATATGTGATTACTATCCCAGAAACGAATGGAAAATTTCAAAGTTGTTCGAATCTTCCATGTATTCATGGCAAATGTATTATGTATTCAAATAACTCACAAAATGCTATGTTTTGTCAATGCAATCAAGGATGGTCTGGACGATACTGTACAATAACATATATTTGCACATGTTCGTCTGATTCAATATGTATTGGTGTATCTGCTTATAATCGATCCGTCTGTGTATGTCCTATTAATAAATTTGGTTATCGATGCCTACTTACTGATAATATTTGTGAAACGAATAATACCTTAACGTGTCAAAATGGTGGCCAATGCATTCCTGCTGATGTACAGATACGAACTAAGCAAAAGTTTATATGCATATGCCCGAAAGGTTATGGTGGGGATCGATGTGAAATAGTCGATAACGAAATTATTCTATCATTTACAGATAATATAGTTTTATCTTCATCAATATTTATTCATTTTATAGAAGTTATTCAGAATGATGTTCCAAAACGAACAACTACTCTTCGAACAATACCTCCTATACAAAAATCAATTACAATATTTTGGTCCAAGCCATTTAATCTTATTTTCATTGAAATTTACAATAAAGTTTATTATTTAGCTCATACACAAAGCACCTACCAACAAACAGCAAATATTACTGTAATGATCAATCAATTTGATCGATGTCAAAATATAAGTGAATTATTTAATGAAAGTTTCGTTCAAAGACATCTCCTTCGTCGTATCAAACATTATCATGTATCATGCCAAAAAAATTTAAATCTTTCTTGTTTTTATGATGATATTCATCTATGTTTATGTTATGATCTTCAAAAACAACGTTTAGCTAATTGTTTTGAATTTAATCATAATATGAGTTACAATTGTTTAGGTCAAAGTTCTTGTGAAGGTGGAGGTCAATGTTTTCAAGACGATGATATATGTCCAACAAGATCAGTATGTATATGTTCACCATGCTTTTATGGAACACGATGTCAATTTAGTGTAAATGGATTTGGTCTATCACTTGATGGTATCTTAGGCTATCATATTCAACCACATATTAATCTTCTTAATCAACCAAGTATTGTACTATTTAGTTTATCAGTAGTAATAGTCAGCATAGTTGTAGGAGTTATCAATGGAATTTTGTCATTAATAACATTCCAAAATAAACAAGTATGCGAAGTTGGCTGTGGTTTCTATTTAATAGGTTCATCAATTACAACTTTACTAACAGTAGTTATATTTGGATTAAAATTTTGGATACTTGTTCTTGCACAAATGACAGTTATATCCAATAGAGTATTTTTACAAATTCAATGTGTGTCTTTTGATTTTCTTTTACGAGTTTGTCTTAATATGGATCAATGGTTAAATGCATGTATAGCTGTAGAAAGAAGTATTACTGTATTAAAAGGTCTTAATTTTAATAACAAAAAAAGCAAAACCAATGCTAAAATAGTTATCATCATTCTTTCAATTTCCATTGTTTCTACAAATATTTATGATTTGTTTCATCGACATTTAATTGATGAAGAAAATGAAGATGATAAACGAACTTGGTGTATTGCAACTTATCCATCTCGTTTACAAACATACAATTCTTTTATCAATACATTTCATTTTTTCGCTCCATTTATTATTAATATAGTATCGGCTGTTATCCTGATAGTACAGAAAACTCGTAAAAAAGCAAATGTTCAAAATAATGCAAATTATAAAAAACTTTTAAAAGCACAAGCTCGAGAACACAAAAATTTATTTATTGCCCCTGTTGTATTGGTTATTCTTGCGTTACCACGTTTAATTATTTCATATGTGTCAAGATGTATGAAATCAGCAGATGACTCATGGTTATTTCTTATAGGATATTTTATTTCATTCATTCCACCAATGCTTACATTTGTTGTATTCGTATTGCCATCAAAATTTTATAAGGAACAACTTCGACAAACTCTCATCGCTTACCGAGCTAGGATACAACGACATTTTCAAAGTAATCAATAAAAATTAATTAAAACTGATTTTTATTGAATTTTATTCGTTGATGTCTAATACTGTAGTAGTGATAAATATCGAAAGTGTGAAAGAATTGGTATGAATATTATATTCTTTTATTTTAACCTTTGTTGTTTTATCTGCTTCTTTGTCTTGCAATATATGCCATTAATTTTAGTAAAACTGGTAAAGAAATAATCCTTTTCTTTTGCTATTCGGGTGTGTTTTTGATCTGGCAATCCTCATATTCATACATGTCTCCTATGTTAACACTTGTACAACTATATTGAATTATATTTTATATATATATTTCAACGAGTAATGACATAATATATTTCAATCAAATAATCGATGGATACGATTATCTAACGATATAAATCATTTTCATGCTTTTAATATTTAAAATTCATAAGGATGAGATAGATTAAATTACTGGCTATTGGTAAGATTCTTTCTTAAGTATTCTTCTATAGCATTTAATATTTGCTCAGTCAGTAAATAAGAAATCTGCATAGTTCAATTTTTGATCAGCTGAATGAACTTCAAAAATTCCATTCTTCTTGTAAGATGTATAAAATATTTTTATATATCTTATTATCAATTTTTACATTTCTTAAGTAACTTTCTCATGACTTTGCCATACAAAGAAATTCTTTCTGTGTAAATAAACACAAAATTTCAAGCTCTATAAATTGTAATCGTTTATATAATCAGACACCATTTCTAAACAAATAACAAATTCTGAGTAAATTATATATGAAATCTGCATATAATTCTCTACTTTACAGTATCAGTATGAAATGTTTCTGGGAAGTCTAACTTTAGGAAAAAATCCTATTAAGAATTACCAGTTTATTATACGCTTTTCGTCATTATGTTAAGTATAAAACTGTACGCCTTTCTTAAATTATTTCAATACTAATCCTGAATTATTTTATATTTATTTGGTGAAGAAAGAATCAGAAAATCTTAATATATGAATGATGATCAACACAAAAATTCGTTTCATGTTCAAAAACATTGCATATGAAGTTGAAGAATGTAACAGCCTTTGTTCCTTTAGATTTCGCTGCTATCGAACTGAATCCTGCTTAAAAACTAGTGTTCATGAGATTTTTTACCATCTTGAAACTTTTAGATTTGTGTGGAATCGGTATGGATTCCGAGTTCCACGAAAGAAAAATCTGATAGATAATTGTTCTGTTGAATACTCAGATAGTGATGAGATGACTTTTTTCGAACAGAATATAGTTAATTTAATTTTGTCGACTATGTTTACTTGTTTATAAATGATATTAAAATATAAAACCATGGATAAGGCACTGTATGCATTTCTTTTGTTTTTGGAAATTTATATTTAGTTTGAATTTCAGTAAGGAAATTGTGAATCAAAGTTAAATACTAGAAGAAAAGATCGTAATACACACAGATCGAGAATTACATCCACTCTACAACAATCTTATGACACAAATGAAGACCATCGTGCAGAAAAGTGACGATTGTCTGTGCATTTAAGACATTTTTTTTATAAAAGTTGTGAGTCTGATGATGCTAAAATTTAATAGTGAAACGATCTCGATTCATAGATTTGTTGTGTTTGTTCTTGCATTAGAACGTGCATTAAAATCTTTAAATAGAAAGTTTGATCAAGATAATTTATTAAATAATAAAAGTAGAAAGTTTATTGAGCTAAATATCACGACTGCATGTGCAATCCAAATAGATATGCCAAGCAGAAAATCTAATAGGCTGTTGGCATTTGTTTTAACAAGACCTGACTTTCCTTTATTATTTTAAAGCAAAATAAACTGAATAGCAATGCTAAGAATTATCAAATATAAGTTTAACATCATAGCTTCAGTTAATAGTTCATTGAAACGTCACAGAAAAAGAATGAATAGTTACAAAAGTTAACATTTATTGATAATCAAATCATACAGATAATGTATATCACAAAAAAAAATGTTGTAAAAACAATAAAGTACTACATTGTATGAGAAAATATCTTTGAAAGTTAGTTTTTTTTATTTGATTTTTCAAATTTAACTATATGAATATTGCCCATCAAAATGGTTTCCAGTCATAATAGATCTCAAATAGTTTCAAGTATAAGGTTTTATTTTTAACTGAAAGAAAAAATATCAAAATTTTTTGTATTCAATCAAAGTGAATTCTTTAATATTCATTTTATCGATTCATTTCTCGGTAAATGTTAAAGGTTTTAGTTAGCTATAGTCAGTTCCATCTTGATTATAGCGTCATTGATGAGAAAATTTACTCAAATAACTATATAGAAGATTTAGTGATGATTTTTACTTTTGATTCAGTCAATTATTATTCACTTTGAGTCTCAAGTTTGGTTCTATGTAATATTTCTTTGTTTTTTGTAATTTTACAAAGTATTTATTTAGATAAAAATAAAATTCTAGTGATTTGTATGCTTTGATGTTTGCATAAATTATGCAATCACATCTTTTTCTTCTTTTTATCTCTGCTCTAATCATGTTATGATTTATATTGATTCTTTTACTGCTCAATTAGTCAAAAATAAGTTTTTTTAATCAGTACTACACTGAACCTAACTTTTAAAAAGACATACTATCGACATTAATGTCTTCTGTAAATTTACGGATTGCAACGAGTCAAAAATATTGAAAAATAGAAAGTCAAAAGAATCAATATGATACAAATCATTTTCACTATTTTCAATGCTCTTTTGAATTCTCCTTATTGATATCGTAAATTATAAATCAGTAAAGTATGACAAGAAGTATTGTTATACATCGTTTTCCTACAAGACATACGTCATCAATCATAATTGAAATAACAAGATATCAACAACCTGCTTTTCATTTGGAAAATATTTTCCTTGTAATAGTTACTAACAATTAAAGTATACGCCAATGATCATCGAATCACTGAGTTCTTTGCTGTTTTTTTTCTTTTCGATGAACAATGAAGTAGCAATATCGACAATCGATCATATATGACAGTACCTTGCACACGCTCTTATGAAAATAAAAACTGAAAAAAAAATTAATAAGGAGAAGTCATACTATTGTTCTTGTCATTTAATATTTATAAAGAATTTTTTACAAATCATTCATTTATTGCCTTAAAAAGCACATATTTATTAATAGTTATTTAAATAAATAATTCTTTATTCTACAACACTCTCCAATATACTAGAGAAAATAATAAAAACAACAAAGGTTAAGAAAGAAAAAAATTAATTAAATAGTTTTAAATAATAACTGAAATAAATATCATACTGTTATTGAAATGTTTTCTTACATACATATCGAAATATGTAAAAAAATTGAGAGATATAGGTCATCATTCAGTTTTAAGTAGAATATATTCTTGATTGTTGTGTGAATTTTTACAGAAAATTTAACTTCAATGATCAATAGAACAGCTTGTGATTTTTTATTCATTTATTAAAAGTCAACAATAAACAAATTAATAAATGAAAAAGAAAAATGAAGAAATTATTCATTTTGTGGATATTTCAGTCTTAGAAAATATAAGTTACTTGATGATGTAATTCATAGCAGTCGTCATGACATTTTACTTTTCAAACTAAACAATAAAATGTTCACAAAAAGAAATAGATTGTCAAATTTTTCTTTCTTTTCATTAGTGGTTACTTTTTCTAATCATCATTGCAGCATGACGTAAATATCCAAAAAGATCTTTTCTTTTTATTAAACTTCATTCATTAATATTAAATCGATGATGTAACTAAAATTTTCTTATACAATTGAACAAATTTTATATCTCATTATTTCTTTTTCGACACAGCCTTTCAAATTATGTTCTGGTGATGATTTTCTTGATATGTACAATGTGAGCAGATTGATTTTCAGTACCACAGGTAATTATCTTCTTATCTTACTTGTTTATGAATTTTTTGCCTAGATGACAAATATTTATTGTAATAAATCTAATCATTCTGATTCTATTGATCAGTTTGAATTTTAAAGTTGAATGATTAATAATGCTTTATTAGCCTGAAGTATTATGGATGACATATCAGCGACGTATTCATGAGATGCAATAGAGAGGACCAATCCTTTTCCTGAAAAAGTTTCTCTATAGGTCACTACGACATACCTGAGTATGAAAACATAGAAAAGAAATTAATAAAATAAAATTACGCCTTATCTTTTATAGAGAGTTATGATATAATTATATAATTAAGTAAATCTTTTCTTGTACATGGACGTCATACATCATTTTATTTTTTTCATAATTTTTTACAATGTGTCTTTAACATACTTGCTTACATTCTTTATGATGTTCAATACATCAATTATGCAATAGTAATATAGATTCTCGCAAGAATTCATGATGTTTGCCTGGAATTTTTTACTTCAAGAACGGTATTTAATTGTACATGTTCAGGTATAAAATCTGTTCGTAAAAATGAAATTTTCAGACGTGATTGATCTTAGTTCACATGTATAGAATGTTTTTTTAAGCGTCATTGTTAACGTATATGCTGGCAACATATATCTCGCTCCTGCTTCATTATCTATCCCTTAATCATTTCTTCATTCATCTACAACTTGTATAAGACATGAATATCTTCCAGTATAAGAACTCATGCCATCAGAATATCAGGCTCATAAAATTGATTTGATAAACAACCATGAGCATTTGCTATAGTGCAACATGAGTATGATTGTCGCAGTGAATGCTGTCTTGTCAAAGCTATGAACATATACATCTTTCGTTAGTGAGTAGAACGAAACAAATAAAATGCTATACGTAACTTACAGTCAGTCATCAAAATTTTTGCAAATATTTTTCTTTCGTTTTTTTATTACATACTGATTTTTTAGATGAAAAATTACAAATCTGATTCGAGAGTAGGAATATAAATAGTACGAGAGTCCAACTATCTAATGTAGTATGGAAAGAACTATATCTAGGTACACAGTTGACTTTTTGTCTCAAAAATCTAATTCTAGAGATATTAGTGGATAAAAAACGAATTGTTGACTTCCATTGGAAAAAAACTCAAAAAGGAATGTTAATCTTGTTTCATAAAACTTCTTTCAGAAAAATGGATGTCAAAAACCGATAATATCTGAACTTGAAATTATCTATATTTGTTCCTTTTTTTAATGGTAATTCTTACTAGAATCAAGTTTTTGAGATAAAGTACTAAAACTTACTTTCATTCAAAATAAATTATTTCAGCCTATAGAGCATCTTTATCTAGATAGATGAAGTGACTGTATTTGTTTTTTGCCTATTATTTTAGAAACTGTGAAAGAAGAAATAATGAGATTGGAAGAAAAGTTGACAGATTGAATCGGCAAACTATTCCGATATCCATGTACAGGCGCCACATCTCCGACAAATGAAAGTCTTCTGAAACAAACATATCCACAGGAATGTCTTATTATATAGACCTATTTTTTTTTGTATTAAATTATCGAGTTCTTCCATTTGTAGTTAGTGGAAGTGGTCAAAATGGTCCGGAAAACAAAAACAAGGTTAGCTATATACTTTCAAACTAGTTCCGATAATTATTTCTTATTTTGTATGTTGTTTTCCGAAGAGTACTTTACAGCTTTTTAATCATGAATAGAATTTAGATTTGGACACATTTGTCTACGATTATAGTTTTGTATTAACCAAGGCAAATAACTCTCTAGTAAAATTGAATTAAGCGATAATGGAATTTTTTGTTAATATTAGTATTTCACAATTTTGAAAAAAAAAGCTTGTTCTCAGGTCTATCTAACATTGACTCAGGTTTCAGTTATAATATGATTCAATCAAATGAAATCTTCCTTAAAAAGTTTATTTTTGTTGACTTTTTTTCGATGGCTTTTCGAATAATTTATGACAAAAGAGAAAGTTTCTCTCTTTCTCATATATTTATGGACACATTTAAAATATGAGAGAATGAATAAATTTCAAGTATTTGACTTTCGAAGATATTCGTCTCATAAGAATAAAATTTCGCTGGAGAATTGGAAATGTTCTAGTAAATCTGCAATCTTAGTCTTTACAAAAGAATTCTTAGTAAACTTCAACTATGAGTTGAGATTTGCTGAAAAATAATATTTCTTAATATTTATTCTAGAAGAATATACTAGATGTTTTAATCAATGTTGATAATAATAGTTTTCAAAAAGGGAATGTTTTTCCCAATGATTAATGAAGCAAATGAATTTTGTTTTAAAAAAATGAACTGTTTAGAAAATAAATAATGATTTGATATTTCTTTTTTTGAAAGAAAGTCATACGTGCTAATAGACAAAGTTTCGTTTTAGTGCTATTTAATGGTGGCTCTAAAAATTTGATCGATGTTGGCGATCCGAATAATTCCAATTCCAATCATGAATACAAGAATTTCAATTGTTTTTTTTTTCTTAATTGAATATCGTATGATTCATTTAATCAATGTTGTATTCTTTACACATTTTAATTTTCGTTTCGAGTATTGAATTATGGCTGAAAGTTGGTTTAGTGAATCTACTAATTAAAAATCTTACTTTTTAATTTATATGTCGATGGTTGTTTTTGAGTCAAATGTAACCGTTATTTAAATTGTTCTCCAATTTAGCTACTTTTTACTGAAAAAAGAAGACTTTTGATATAGAAATAAAAAAAAGATTCGAGGATTTTTTATTAAATAGATTCACTAAACCAATTTGTGGCCTATGATAATTTATATTTATTCCTAGATTCGTACTCTGATCACGCCGGTATACTGTCGGATATTTCCGGTTCGAACCATATAGGTTATTTTAAAGTCATAGATAGATAGAACCCTGCACTTTAAATGAAGACCTAATGCACTTCAGTCATTTTTTTACAAAAAGGTTATGTAAGTCGGAAAATCTGGCCTCAATTTATTTAATAAAGAAAGTTTTTTTTAAAAACTAACTATTTTCTAAAAATGTTGATAAAAAGCAATCCGGGTCGGAGAATATCAATCTGTAATCAGTTTCTCAAAATTCAACTCCCGATTTTTTCATATAAATGTTTATTCTGAAAAAACTTATTTTTCTGAAGAAAAGAAATTTTAATATCAACCAAAACATATATATGTATAGATTGCTTCATATTTCTTTCCATTGAAGGTATAGTCTTCGTGAACTGTACCAATGAAGCAAAAAGCACAAAGAATTTGAAAAGACAATTATGTTCAACGATTCATTAATTAAGTTTAAGATCCTTCAGTAGGAGGAGAAAGTTACCATTACGTTATCAAGTAATTGGCATTGGAAAAGTTATCAGTTAACGAGTAACTGGTATCGTAACGGTAACTTCCTACTTTTATCACTGCGCAAGGCCCATGTCAGGGTTTAAACTGCTCCTATGCTCGTAATGTCACTCCTACGGGCATTCGGTCATGAAAAGATAACTAAATCATGAATGTTTTAATGTAAGCTTTATATTAGTATGTTTATTGACACTTACAATAACCTGATAACAGGGAGGAAGAGGGAAAAGAATATGGCACTAGTAAATGAAAAACAGAGAGAAGACAGATAGAATGAAAACACATTAGTATATCAAAGAATCATACCTAATTTCTTATTATGAATAATTTTCAGTAAGTTAGAATCTACTGGTTGCAAATGACTTGTGTCTATGACTCATTTTTTTTCATCCTGTGCATATTTAAAAAAAATATCCTCAATTTTATGGGCGTTAACCAGCATGTCTATTTTGTTTATTTGTCTGTTTCATAAAGACATTTAATTAGAAAGCATTGTCATAAAATATCGATCCGCCTACTTCGGAATGGGACACTTGCTTAATATGCTCTTGTATACACGCTGTTACTGAGAAAAATCGAGGTACTATTGTTAAACTCGCCTTTAACTTACACTCTAAAAGCATTTGCTAAAGGATGTCTGATAGAATAATGAGAGGAGAACTCATTGAAAAAGAAAGCGAAAAGCAGTATACCAAGAAGTAGAGGTTCAAAAAGTTAGACGAAGCCATTTTAGTTCTGTTCAGTCGTCCGAATTGAGTAGATGAACTTTAAATGTTCTCTATATAATGTTCGACAGTTACTACGACTACGAGGAAGAATCTATCCATCTATAGAACTTCCAAATATCTGAATGATCTTACAGTTTTTAACTATTTGTCATTCATTTATATCTTTACCATCAGTTATCTTATGTGTGAATGAAAAACTCTTCCATCGTCTTTTCCGAATCAATAAACTTTTTCTCAATTACTAGCAGAATCATGATGATTATGACAAATATCTGTTACCTTTCTAATGACAAATTTTTCATAAACTATTCTGTATTGATGAAGCTATAAGTGTAATCCTGGATGTAGGGACTATCTTCACTTGCATCTTAAAGAAAAGAATATAGTGATGTCTTTAGTGCCGAATATAGTATTACCAGGTATACGCTGATAATAAAATCAACTCACTACTTTCGATTTTTGGACTTGGATTGGATTGAGAATTGGAGCTACCTATTCTATTCGAGCAATCACTATTATCATGAAATACTCTGATTCGTTTATGAAATTCTATATAATAATAGTAGAGAGCCGGAGTTAGTGTTATGGATCGTAACTTAACATTGCCGTACAAAGTAGCTGTAACGGGGTAACGGAACTTTTTCGAAATTGGCAAATGGAATACTAGACACTTGAAATCTTTAACTCCGAATACCATTTGATCCAACTTAATAAAAAGCTTTCACTTTCAAGATATATAATTTTGATTGAACAAGTCGAAACTTTCTCCTACCTCGTTACAGTTACTTTTTGTAGGGTAACAGTAATTTACGACCTCTAATGTTCACTAATGGCCGCGACAACCGTCATATTGAGTTTAGTGAACAAACTAGAGTACTTTATGATATTAAAGATTATCCAAATACAATAGAAAGTACTAATCGCAAACCGAAAAACCCAAGCTCACAACCGCAGAACATTGAAATTAGCACATATCTAAAAATAACATTTCTTTTGCTACTCATATGAGACGGATTAACAAATAGAAAATCTTGTTGAACAATAGGTGATTATTTTATCAGTTTAAGTTTCTTGTAGAACATAAAATAAGAAAAAAAATGTGTAACAAATATGTCAGTGAAAATAATCGATTACACAAATTATGGCGTCATCGATGGTTTAAAATTATTTGTATCGCATTTATTGTAATAATAATATTGGCAGTTACACTTTCTATGATATTAAAATTTGTCATACTTGCACCAAAGAAGGATATGGCTATCACATCAACAACATCATCATCAACAACATCATCATCAACAACAACAAATACACCTTTAAGAACCGTTACAACTACAAACAAGCAGTCAGGTAAGCTGTAGACATATGCTGCTTAATCTACCTGAATGTTACTTTAAAATCAAGTAAGATATAGTTATTATGCGTCTAACAGTACTTTGAATCTAGTTAACGATTATATGAAAGTTATCTAGAATTGGTAATTTATCATATATCAATCAAAAGCATCGAATATGCAAAACTCAGTGAAAGCCACATAGGATGTATGAATTTAAATAATTTTTATGGTTTCCTGTTTAATTTAAATCAGTTTTGTTTCTTCGATTAATCATAGTAATGTTAATCGAATTAATCGTTCAAAAGTAACCATTTTGATATACTTAGTCGTATTTAATACGTTATCGATCACAATTATATGATTTCAATACTTTATGAAATTATTTACATTGAAATTTCACAACTTTGTCTTGCATTAGTAGAACAGAAAGAATTCATAATAAAAAGATATCAAATTAAATAATATTGTAGGATTTTTTAATATGAAATTCGTGAAATCAGATAACTGACGTGCAAAAATGGACTTTAGGCAAAGATAATACTCTCACATCCATACCGTGTATCTCAAAATTAACTAGAATCAATAGTTATATCAATAATTTTTCTATGACAGCAGTATGATATTGTTTGTTTTTAAATTTGCATGCGCATATTACTGACGAAGCTATTTCATTTAAGGTTATGATGAAATAACATTTAAATCTCTTGAAGCATATGGATTTGAGATAGAATAACAATGAGAGTTCCATTAGTAGTCATGGACAATCTCGCAGTATATTCTGTTCGATTCATTCAGTCGTCTCATGACACCAATCGTTTCTTCTACATGTGAATTACTTGTTCATGCGATATTTTAGATTTAATTCCTGCCATTGACTACTTGTTCTACATTCACCAAGAAGTTTATATTTAAGCTATCAATGAATTCTTTTCTTTGTTAATACGATAAAACCATGCAAACAAGATCTTGCATAATTTTCACGATACTATTGAGCATAGCCTCATTTTCTCGAACGCTATAGATACTTTTAAAATGATAACTGGCAAGATTTCATAGAGTCACTATACAGCTTTATATGGTGTTTTTAGAAAACTCAACAGATTTTCGACAATTGAGTTGCCGAAATGACAATTTATGCGCCAAATTAGTCGTCACAAAGAATGATGACTTTTCCTTTATGCATATATCTTATGAGTGTGGCTGGAATCAAAATCGATGAGGAGACATGAATCATTTAAATATTAGAATTTAAAGTTCTTGAAGAGCGTGAAGTATGTATAGGCTTTCAATGCGTGCATCGTAATACAAGCAGTCGTATCAAATATGTCGCACTATTTGATTATTGTTGCTATCAGTGGCAGCTAATTTAGTTTTGAAAAATCTACATCACTCTTGCCTAGATTTTTCTTGATGCCATTAAATACTTGTTGAATAGCTAGACGAAGTTTGAAAAAACCATTTGATTCGAAACTAAAAAAATGTGGACTTCTTTCAACTTCTTCCTCGACAAAAGTCTCTTTTTATTGTGAGTCATCCTGATGTCGATAGGAACTGATTACTCGAAATTGGTATTTTCATGTGTGTATATTATCTGAACTTGAGCATTGAAAATATCAGTAGTAGTAATCGTAGCAGTAGCACGTCAAAGTTCACCAGTTTTTCGTACTCAGTTCTAAATGAGTCTATTATTCGGAATTTAAAATAGATGTAGAAAAAAACTTGCAGACACTGTGGTCAAGGAAAAGCAATTATTTATATTGTTATCATTACTAATATTGGATTAGGATTGATTCAACGACTGCGTGATCATGAAAACGTGTCGTTCATGAAACTATATGCATTCTTTCATTTCATTAAAATAAATTTAAGTTTGTATATGATATAAAAATCTGTTATGGTTATAACAAAATATTTTCTACGGAAACTTTCGTTCGAGTATTACTTCTAAGAGTCATGAATAGCGTATTCACTTGGAAGTCAATTAACTGCATGTATTTATAAACTGGTGGTTCCATTTAAAGCTATTGCGCTTTACTACTAATTACATCAAATATATTACGCAGCTAAGCAGGCTCTGATACAGTTATCTCGAAACATGGCCAATATTACCAAAGAAAATATTAGCATTAACGATGAAGTTGTTTGATTCTAATAGTACTTTCACATAAATATATGGAGATTCATTTATTAACATAAACTTATTAGGAAAGTTTTGTAGCCAAAATTAGTTTAATAAATGCCTGTTCTCTAGCTTTGATTTGTCCGACTAATGTGTCAATTATTCGATGTTTGCCCGAACGTCATCGTAACTCAGAAATACTTAATCGTATGTTCGGTGAATTTGAGCAGTGAATCAGAGAGTTATTAGAAAAATTGAATGAGGATCAGACACGAAATTGATCTAGTAAAATGCGACTTCATATTCATTTCAGTAAATAGATGATACGCTCTATGTGAATAATATATTCTTAATCGAAATGATAAATACACTTCGTATGGTGAACCGATTTCAACTTGATGGAGTCGGATTAACAATATCGTTTAGATTGAATTATTCAATGTAAATTCACAACACACAGTGTTCAACATATATACCAAGCTGCTACGCGATATAAAAATATTGCGAAATCATATGGATATCGACATTAGCATTCTGAGCAGCGAAGCAATTATAGATGCTGAAAGAGAATGCAAGAAGCGTTTTGTAGTACAAAAGGGTGTGGGTGTGGGGTGTGGGTGTGGGTGGGTGTGGGTGTGGGTGTGGGTGTGGAGGGTGGAATGACTGTTTAAGTGTGGTATATGTGTTGGTGTGGGTGTGTGG
>CAJNSZ010000778.1:5431-28973 GCA_905329745.1 Rotaria sp. Silwood2 | reverse complement strand
TCGGAGAATATCAATCTGTAATCAGTTTCTCAAAATTCAACTCCCGATTTTTCCATATAAATATTTATTCTGAAAAAACTTATTTTTCTAAAGAAAAAAATTTTATTATCAACCAAAACATATATATATATATATGTATAGATTACTTCATATTTCTTTTCATTGAAGGTATATTCTTCGTGAACTGTACCAATGAAACAAAAAGCACAAAGAACTTGAAAAGACAATTATGTTCAACGATTCGTTAATTAAGTTTAAGATCCTTCAGTAGGGAGAAAAAAGTTGCCATTACGGTATCAAATAATTGGCATTGGAAAAGTTATCAGTTACCGAGTAACTGGTAATGTAGCGGTAACTTCGCACTCCTCTCACTGCGCAAGGCCTATGTCAGCTTTTGAATTGTTCCTATGCACGTAATATCACTCCTACAGACATTCGTTTATAAAAAGATTACTAAATTATGAATGTTTTAATGTAAACTTTATATTAACATTTCTACTGAACCCTACAATAACCTGATAACAGAGAGAAAGAGAAAAAAGAATATAGCACTGGTAAATGAAAAAGAGAAAGAAGACAGATTGAATGAAAACACATTAGTATATGAAAGAATCTTACCTAATTTCTTATTATGAATAATTTTCATTAAGTTAGAATCTACTAGTTGCAAATGACTTTTGTCTATGACTCATTTTTTTTCACCCTGTGCATATTTTAAAGAAATATCCTCAATTTTATGCGCGTTAACCAACATTTCTATTTTGTTTATTTGTCTGTTTCATAAAGACATTTAATTAGAAAGAATTGTCATAAAATATCGATCCGCCTGCTTCGGAATGGCGCACTTACTTAATATGCTATTGTATACACACTGTTACTGTGAAAAATCGAGGTACTATTGTTAAACTCGCCTTTAACTTACGCTCTAAAAGCGTTTGCTAAAGGATGTCTGATAGAATAATGAGAGAAGAGAATTCATTGAAAGAGAAAACGAAAAGCAGTATACCAAGAAGTAGGGGTTCAAAAAGTTAGACGAAGCCATTTTAGTTCTGTTCAGTCGTCTGAATTGAGTAGATGAACTTTTAATGTTCTCTATATAATGCTCGACAGTTACTGTGAGGAAGAATCTATCTATCTATAGAACTTCCAAATATCTGAATGATCTTACAGTTTTTAACTAGTTGTTATTGATTTATATCTTTACCATTAGTTAACTTATGTGTGAATGAAATAACTCTTCCGTTGTCTTTTCCCAAGTATTAGCAGAGCCATAAAGATTATAACTAATTTCTGTTACCTTTCTAATGAAATACTTTTAAGAAACTATTCTGTATTGGTGAAGCTATCAGTGTAATCCTGGATTTATGGACTATCTTCACTTGCATTTTAAAGAAAATAATAAAGTGATATCTTTAGTGCTGAATATAGTATTACCAGGTATACGCTCATAATAAAATCAACTTACTACTTACGATTTTTGGACTTGGATTGAATTGAGAATTAGAGCTACCTATTATATTCGAGTAATCATTATTATCATCAAATACTCTGATTCGTTTATTAAATTCTGTATAATAGTAGTATAGAGTCGAAGTTAATGTTGTGGATCGTAACTTAACATTGCCGTACAAAGTAGTTGTAGCGGGGTAACAGAACTTTTTTGACATTGGCAAATGGAATACTAGACACTTGAAATGTTTAACTCCGAATGCCATTTGATCCAACTTATTAAAAAACTGTTACTTGCAAGACATACAATTCTGATTGAAGAAGTCGAAAACTTTCTGCTACACCTCTTTNAGAAGCTCTACTTCCCTTGAAAGCTTTCTATTTCTATCTTATGCGATTTGATTTTACAAAACAAATTACCTATCAGTAATGCATAAACAAAAAACTCCCTGTTTTTCTGGGTTTATCTGAGAGACATGAAAACACAACGTGATATGCTGAGTTAATGAATTAGTTGAGTGATGGCTGCGTGGTTGACAGTCTGGCCTATCATCAATAGACGCGCACTCTGTAAAAAACAAAAGGAGTTTTGCAGAACGGTACCCGATAGTAGAACCATTTTGGAGGTTCTGTAGCTTATGCTAACCGTTTTTTGGGGTTCTGAAAAAGCTGCAGAACCCCCGGAATATCCAATTTTTTTCAGTTTCTCGTACTCGAATTATTCTCCAATACATTAATGCGAGACAAAGAAAAAGAAATTTATGATAATAGAGAATTTGAAGCTCTCTCAGAATATGTATTTACTTTTCAAAAAAGATATTTCCATAGTAATGAAAAATTGACAAAAGTAATAATTTTGATGACAGTGACAAAGTCAAGTCCGTGGGAATCTGATAATGAGAGTGCATTCACTACACTCGATTTATTTTTGTAGCGCATAAGTGTATACTAAAACATTAATAGACAGAGTGATAGAAAACTCCAAGCGCTTTCAGAATACGTATTTGTTTTCAAATAAGCTTTTGAAGAGACAATATAAATTTAAAATACAGCCTGCAACTATTTATTTCTAGGAAAAATATAAGATGGACACAATTTTTACGGTATGGTTCTAGACTTTTCTATGAGTCGAGTCTTTTTATTTCTAAAAACTATAGGATTTTGTAGCCCTTCAAAAATAACGGGTGTCCCATAATGAATAAGCAGTTTTCGTATTTCTTGTTTTTATCATCTAGTATGTTTATCTTAAAAACAAAATATAGCATAAGATGCAGCGTGAAAAGCTCTATAATTTACATAAGACTGCTTATTTTATAGTTGCACCTTTTGTTATCAAAATGGACAAAACTTTGAATGATCAAATTTCGACCGTGCGAAAACGAGCAGTCATCCTATTCCGCAAAGTTACACATTCCTGCATTCCACAAGGCTATCAAAAGCTAATCAACATTCAATTCCGGAATTCCTGACATCCAATTCCAACATATGCGATGGAATTTTCCGGAATTCCTGCGTATTCCTGCATAGGTTCACGTATTCACCTTCAACTGAACCTTGCTATAGAAATAAAGATGCAATTCCGCTTTAGAATTCCGGAATTACATGGACATGGAATGACCAATAATTCCTGCATTTTCCTGCAAAGGTTCATGTATTCATGTTTCACTTAACATCGGGATAGAAATAAAGATGCGATTCCGTTTTAGAATTCCGGAATTGCATGGATGCGGAATGACAAGGAATTCCTGCACATTCCTGCATATTCCTGCATAGGTGCATGTATTCATGTTCTACTTAACGTTCCGATAGAAATAACGATGCAATTCCCCTTTCAATTCCGGAATTGCATCTATATGGAATGACCAGGAATTCCTGCACATTCCTGCACATTCCTGCACACTCCTGCATAGGTACATGTATTCATGTTCTACTTAGCATTGCGATAGAAATAAAGATGCAATTCCCCTTTGAATTCCGGAATTGCATCTATATGGAATGACCAGGAATTCCTGCACAATCCTGCACATTCCTGCATGTTCCTGCATAGGTACATCTATTCATGTTCTACTTAACGTTGCGATAGAAATAAAGATGCAATTCCCCTTTGAATTCAGACATTGCATCTACGTGGAATGACCAGGAATTCCTACACATTTCTGCACATTCCTGCATATTCCTGCATAGGTTCATGTATTCATGTTCTAGTTAACATTGCGATAGAAATAAAGATGCAATTCCGCTTTAGAATTCCTGAATTGCATAGACATGGAATGACCAGGAATTCCTGCACATTCCTGCACATTCCTGCACATTCCTGCATACTCCTGCATAGGTACATGTATTCATGTTCTACTTAGCATTGCGATAGAAATAAAGATGCAATTCCCCTTTGAATTCCGGAATTGCATCTATATGGAATGACCGGGAATTCCTGCATATTCTGATGATGACGGCTGTGCACAAATTCCGGAATTCCGCTTTGCATTTCGTGAAGCTCGAGAAATGATCATTTAGCCATGGATGACATATTTGTAATTCCGGAATAGGCAGGAATGACCCGGAATTCCTGCATATTCTAGTGTCTCTGCATGTGCACAAATTCCGGAATTCCGCTTTGCATTTCTTCAAGCCCGAGAAATGATCATTTAGCCATCCATGACATATTTGTAATTGCGGAGTACGCAGGAATGACCCGGAATTCCTGCATATTCTAGTGTCTCTGCATGTGCACAAATTCCGGAATTCCGCTTTGCATTTCTTCAAGCTCGAGAAATGATTATTTAGCCATCCAAGACATATTTGTAATTCCGGAATAGGGAGGAATGACCCGGAATTCCTGTATGTCCTAGTGATTTCGCATAGGCAGAAATTCCGGAATTCCGGGTGGATATCGAATAGATCTTTGGAGATGATCATCCCTTTATTCAGTTTATCCTTCGAATTCCGGAATCACCCGGAATGACCAGGAATTGGATGTTGATATTTGGGATGTGAAGGGAACTAGGAATCAGGAATTCCTGGTTGTTGCATGTTTTTGAGGGAAAGAGTCGTTTTTGCTTTTCCGGATTGATGGTAAGGGAGTGCATGTCAGAAGGCGATGCAGGAATGTGTAACTTTTGGGAATAGGAAGTATTCTCGCGAAAACGATATTGTTTTGGTACAAGATAAATTCGTTTTTTTGTCTTATTTCATCTTTTTATCACCTGATATCTTTTATTTAAAAAAAGAAGAATCTACCACAAGATGCAGCATGAAAAGCTTTACAATTTATAAAGGACAACTGATTTTACAGCTATACTTTTTGTTTTCAAAGTCGACAAAATTCTGAGCGACCAGATTTCGACGCTGGGAAAAGTCTTTTCTTCAATAAACGACCAATATGTTTTTGTCTAATTTGTACCTGATACGTTGCATTAAGAAGGGTGTGGGTGTGGGTGTGAGTGTGTGGTGTGGGTGTGGGTGTGGGTGTGGGTGTGAGTGTGTGGTGTGGGTGTGGGTGTTGGTATGGCTGTGAATCTTCAGCTAAATTACACCCATACCCAATCCCACCCACACCCACACCCATCCACACCCTCACCCCACCCACACCCACACCCATCCACACCCTCACCCCACCCACACCCACACCCACCCACATGCACACCCACACACCCCACACCCACCCCCATCCACACCTACATCCTCACAACCACACCCCACACACCCACACCCTTATTCAAAAACAGAACATGTATCCATCCGAACGTGTCAAAAGGCTTTAACGAAAATCAATATAATTTTGAAAGCATTTATTTGCGAATATGGTATCCAATCATCAATGAACTGAAGACTCGTTACATAAATTTTATTTATACTTCTGAAATTTGTAATAAACCAAACATGTACCAACGTATTAATTCGACGAAATGTATCTCAATAAATCATCTTATGAATAATATATTTGATTGCCCACAAAAAGACGATGAAGATATCAAGCAAGTTAACAATATCAATTCAACTAAACTCCTAAAACAGTTTTTCAAATATGAAATTTCTAACAAATATATCCATTTATTATTTGTTAAAGATGGAATTTGTGGTTGCCAGGTTTATAATCCAGAATGGTGTGATGATGAAGATTTTCATATCTATAAGACAAGAATGAATATTTCATTTCAATATATTTGTAATGGGAATACCAATATGTCTCCAATAATCATTGAAGGTAAAAATGAAACAGATGAGACAGAATGTGAAGAATGACCATGCAATAACATTTATACTCGTTGTAATGGCTTTTGGTCTTGTTCGAATGGTGCAGATGAAACGGACTGTAATTCATATTCAACATTAAAGTGTTCAACAGCTGAACACATATGTGTCTCGCCTTATACAAACCAACTCATATGTATATCTGTTGACAAAGCTAATGATGGCAATATTGATTGTCTTGGTGCTACTGACGAGCCTAAATTATGTCAAGGGATAGAAGAAATATATGATATCCCTCGTTTTTACTGTATTGATGGTAACAGTTTCTTATGCCTTGCTACAAGTAGATTGTGTGATAAGAAAAACGATTGTTCATTGAACGATGATGAACGATTTTACTCAGCAAATAGTGTAAATCTTATAGAATCTGGTGGTCCATGTGCTCAGAGCAATTTTTCTATTATTTCTGATACCGAGCGTCTCTTATGTCATTCAATATATTCCAGCTTAAAAGAACTAATGAAATATTTTTCATTAGATACAACTAAAAACTCTTTTCCGTTGCCAACGAAAGCTTTGCCAACAGACACATTAACGGAAACAAGTGGTTTTGAAATGTTTGGCATACACAATCTTAGATATCACCATGGTATTCCTATGTTTGTTTGGTCGGAAATGGAAAAAAGCATCATATCAAATGTAGCCTTTGTCCATCAGATTTTTATGGTGATAGTTGCGAATATCAAAATCAACAAGTAAATATCATCATTAGATTTCAAGCATTATCAGATTCCTGGTCAACATTATTTGCAATAATTGTTTCACTTATCGATGATAGCGACGAAAGAATAATCCAGTCATTTGAACAATTTACATATTTATCAATGAGAGATTGTAAAATTAAATTTAATGCTTATTTACTTTACTTGACTCAACCAAAAAATCAAACAAAAAATTATGTAATACATATTGATATCTAAGAAAAGATTTCATTGACTTATCGAGAAAGTCTATTATATCCTATCAAATTTCCATTTTTACCTATCCACCGTCTGGCATATGCGATTACTATCCCAGAAAAGAATGAACAATTTCAAAGTCGTTCAAATCTTCGATGTATTCATGGTAAATGTATTATGTATTCAAATAAGATTGTGTTCAAAGCCGACGTCCAGTCGAAATTGGTACCTAATTTGTTTCCAATAATCAATCTCACTCCAATTTCTAAACGGTTCTATTAGATGCAGAATTTTATTCTTTATCGCGTAGTTTTATTTATGCTAGTGATTATCGGAAAATAATCAAGTTTTGTTCCGAAATACCAAACTTTTCACAAAGCCTAGACAGTAGTCCTGATCCAACATCGATCTTTCATCGATGTTGTAGATGTGGAAGTTTTGTTTATTCACTACTCTTTGCACATCAATTGAAGGAAAATAGATAGAAGAGTGTATGGAACTAAAAATATTTTATCCTTACCTATTACATCCTTCATGAATGATCTGTAATCCACAAAATGCTATGTTTTGTCAATGCAATCAAAGGATGGTCTGGACGATGCTGTACAATACCATATATTTGCACATGTTCGTCTGATTCAATATGTATTGATGTATCTGCTTATAATCGATCCGTCTGTGTATGTCCTATTAATAAATTTGGTTATCGATGCCTATACTTACAGGTAATATTTGTGAAACGAATAATACTTTAACATGTCAAAATGGTGGTCAATGTATTCCTGCTGATGTACAGATACGACCAAAGCAAAAATTTATATGCATATGACCGAAAAGGTTATGGTGGGGATCGATGTGAAATAGTCGATAACAAAATTATTCTATCATTTAGAGATGATATAGTTTTATCTTCATCAGTATTTATTCATTTTATAGAAGTTATTCAGAATGATTTTCAAAAACGAACAACTACTCTTCGAACAATACCTCCTATACAAAAATCACTTACAATATTTTGGTCCAAACCATTTAATCTTATTTTTATTGAAATTTACAATAAAAAATTTAAATCTTTCTTGTTTTTATGATGATATTCATCTGTGTTTTTGTTATGTTTTTCAAAAACAACGTTTAGCTAATTGTTTTGAATTTAATCATAATATGAATTATGATTGTTTAGGTCAAAGTTCTTGTGAAGGTGGAAGTCAATGTTTTCAAGACGATCATATATGTCCAAGCAGATCAGTATGTATATGTTCACCATGCTTTTATGGAACACGATGTCAGTTTAGTGTAAATGGATTTGGTCTATCACTTGATGGTATTTTAGGTTATCATATTCAAGCACATATTGATCTTTTTAATCAACCAAGTATTGTACTATTTAGTTTATCAGTAGTGATAGTCAGCATGATTGTAGGACTTATCAATGGAATTTTGTCACTGATAACATTTCAAAATAGACAAGTATGCGAAGTTGGTTGTGGTTTCTATTTATTAGGTTCATCAATTACAACTTTATTAACAACAGTTATGTTTGGATTAAAATTTTGGATACTTGTTCTTGCACAAATGACAGTTATATCCAATCGATTATTTTTACAAATTCAATGTATATCTTTTGATTTTCTTTTACGAGTTTGTCTTAATATGGATCAATGGTTAAATGCATGTGTAGCTATAGAAAGCACTATTACTTTATTAAAAGATCTTAATTTTAATAAGGAAAAAAGTAAACGCAATGCTAAAATAGTTATCATCATTCTTTCAATTTGCATTGTTTCTACAAATATTTATGATTCGTTTCATCGACATTTAATTGATGAAGAAAATGAAGACGGTAAACGAACTTGGTGTATTGCAACTTATCCATCTCGTTTACAAACATACAATTCTTTTATACATACATTTCATTTCTTCGCTCCATTTATGAATTAATATAGTGTCGACTTTTATCCTGATAGTAAAGAAAGCTCGTAAAAAATCAAATGTTCAGAATAATGCAAATTATAAAGAACTTTTAAAAACACAAGCTCGAGAACACAGACGTCTATTTATTGCACCTGTTGTGTTGGTTATTCTTGTGTTACCACGTTTAATTATTTCATTTCTGTCAAGATGTATGAAATCAACAGATGACTCATGGTTATTTCTTATAGGATATTTTATTTCATTCATTTCATCAATGCTTACATTTGTTGTATTCGTATTGCCATCAAAATTTTATAAAAAACAACTTCGGCAAACTCTCATCACTTACCAAACTAAGATACAACGATATTTTTAAAGTGATAAATAAAAATAATTAAAACTGTTTTTTATTGAATTTTATTCGTAGATGTCTAATACTGTAGCAATGATAAATCTCGAAAGTGTGAAAGGATTGGTATGAATATTATATTCTTTTGTTTTAATCTTTGTTGTTTTATCTGCTTCTTTGTCTTGTAATGTATGTCATTAATTTTAGTAAAACTGGTAAAGACATAATCTTTTTCTTTGTTATTTGGGTGTTTTTGATCTGGCAACCCTGATATTCACACATGTCTCCTATGTTAACACTTGTACAATTATGTTGAATTATATTTTATATATCTTTTTCAACGAGCAATAACATAATATATTTAAATCATAATCGATGGATACGATTATCTAACAATATAAATCATTTTCATGCTTTTGATATTCAAAATTCATAAGGATGAGACAGATTAAATTACTGGGTGTTGGTAAGATTTTGTCTCAAGTTCGAATTCATGAATAAGTTTCGTACTGTTATTAAAAGATAAAGAAGTTTGTGCAAATTTTATTGATATGTTCTTTTTTTTATAAATATATAGTATTCTTCTATAGCATTTAATATTTACTCAATCATTAAATCAGAAATCTGCATAGCCCAAATTTCAATCAACTGGACTAACTTTAAAAATTTCATTCTTGTTGTAAAACGCATAAAATATTTTTGTGTGTCTTACTGTGCATTGTTACATTTCTTAAGTAATTTTCTCACGACTTGACCTTACAAAAGAAATTCTTTCTGTGTAAATAAATGCAGGATTTCAAGTTCTACAAATTGTAGTCCTTTATACGATTAGACACAATTTCTAAGCAAATAACAAACTTAAAAAGTTTTTGTTTACATGAAAGTACAATTAGGAATATTTTGTAGAAGATTTTAAACATAGTAAGACTCAATCCTAAAACAGATTGTATGACTGAAAAAAAACACATTTCTATACTTTTTCTAGGCATACTTGAGAACATATAGAATATTGTTGAACAGATAAAAATAACATTTTATTCAAATCACATTCTGAGTAAATTATATATGAAATCTGCATATAATTCTCTACTTTACAGTACCAGTGCGAAACGATTTCTGGAAGTCTAACTTTAGAAAAAAAACCCTATTAAGAATTGGCAATTTACTCTAGGACTCTCCTTATTATAATGTACGCCTTTCTTTTGAAGATGAGTTAAATTGTGACATATTTTATTGAATACGACAATATAGGCATGAACGAAAAAAAGAAATTCTTTCAATGCTAATCCCGAATTATTTTATTTTTATTTGGCGAAGAAAGAATTAGAAAATCTTAATATATGAATGATGGTCAACACAAAAATTCGTTTCATGTTCAAAAACAATGCATATGAAGTTGAAGAATGTAACAGTCTTCGTTCCTTTAGATTTCGCTGCTATAGAACTGAATCCTGCTTAAAAACTAATGTTCATGGGATGTTTTACCATCTTGAAACTTTTAGATTTGTGTGAAATCGGTATGGATTCCGAGTTCCACGGAAGAAAAACCTGATAGATAATTGTCCAGTTTAATACTCAGATAATGATGAGGTGACTTTTTTCGAACGGAATATAGTTAATTTAATTTTGTCAACTATCTTTACTTATTTATGAATAATATAAAAATATCAAATCATGGATAAGGCACTGTATGCATTCCTTTTTTTTTGGAAATTTATATTTAGTTGGAATTTCATTAAGAAAATTGTGAATCAAAGTTAAATACTAGAAGAAAAGATTGTAATGCACACAGATCGAGAGTTACATCCACTCTACAATAATCTTATGACACAAATGAAGACCATCGTGCAGAAAAGTGACGATTGCTTGTACATTTAAGACTTTTCTTTTATAAAGGTTGTGAGTCTGATGAGGCTAAGATTGAACAGTGAAACGATCTCCATTCATAGATTTGTTGTATTTGTTCTTGCATTAGAATGTGCTTTAAAAGCAGTAAATAGAAACTTTGATCAAGATAATTTGTTAAATAATAAAAGTAGAAAGTTTATTGAGCTAAATAGCACGACTGCATGTACAATTCAAATAGGTATGGTAAGGAGAAAATCAAATAGGCTGTTGACATTTGTTATAACAAGATCTGATTTTCCTTTATTATTTTAAAGCAAAATAAACTTAATCAAAATGCTAAGAATTATCAAATATAAGTTTAATATCATAGCTTCGAGTAGTATTGCATTAGAACTTCACAGAAAAAGAATAAATAGTTACAAAAGTTAACATCTATTGATGATCAAATCGTACAGATAATATATATCAGAAAAAAAGTGTTGTAAAAATAGATTTTTAACATATTTATTTTTAAATTAATCGATGAAATAAATTAATTTTATAAATTTTCATAACAAAATATCTTTGAAAGTTAGGTTTTTTTTCTTTGATTTTTCAAACTTTCGCATGTTTATTAGAAACTTGAATAAACAGAATAGTCTATCATAACATGTTTTATTTTGGATTAAATAATCGACATAAATGATGTAATACTATAGAAATATTGCCAATCAAAATTTGTCTACTTTTATCTCCATTCTAATCTTGCTATGATTTATATTAATTCTTTCACTGTTCAATTAGTGAAAAATAAGTATTTTTAACAGTACTTAATTGAGCCTAACTTTTACAAAGGCATACTGTCGAGATTAATTTCTTCTGTAAAATAATAAATTGCAACGAGCCAAAAATATTGAAAAATAGAAAGTCAAAAGAATCAATATGATACAAATCATTTTCACTATTTTCAATGCTATCCCGAATTTTCCTTATTCATATCCTAAATTTTAAATCAGTTAAGTATGGCAAGAAGTATGGTTACACATTAATTTCCTACAAAAAATATGTTATCAATCATAATTGGAATAATAAGACGTCAACAACCTACTATTCATTTTGAAAATATTTTCTTTGTAATATTTACTAACAATTAAACTATTCCAATGATCATCGAATCACTTAGTTCTTTGCTGTGTTTTTCTCAATGATGTATTTTATATATTGATGAAGTAGCAATACCGACAATCGATCGTATATGACAGTACCTTGCACACACACGCTTATGAATATAAAAACTGAAAAAAAATTAAATAGGGAGAAGTCATACTATTGTTCTTGTCATTTAATAGTGGTAATGAATTTTTTACCAATCATTCATTTATTGCCTTAAAAAACACATATTTATTAATAGTTATTTAAATAAATAATTCTTTATTCTACAATACTCTTCAATATACCAGAGAAAACAGTAAAACCAACAAAAATTAAGAGAGAAAAAAATTAATTAAATAGTTCTAAATAATAACTGAAATAAATATCATACTGTTATCTTAATGTTTCCTTACATAGATATCGAAATATGTAAAAGATTGAGATATATATATCATCATTCAATCATAATTTCAATATTTTCTTGATAATTGTTTGAATTTTTACAGAAAATATAACTTCAATGATCAATAGAACAGCTTGTGATTTTTTATTCATGTATTAAAAGTCAAAAATAAACAAATTAATAAATGAGAAAGAAAAATGAAGAAATGATTCATTTTGTGGATATTTCAGACTTAGAAAATATAAGTTACTTGATGATGCAATTTATAGCAGTCAGTATGACTTTTTACTTCTCAAACTGAACAACAAAATGTTAATAGAAAGAAATAGGTTATCAGATTTTCCTTTCTTTTCACTATTGATTATTTTTTCTAATCATCATTGCAACATGACATAAATATCCAAAAAGATCTTTTCTTTTTATTAAATTCCATTCATTAATATTAAATCGATGATAGAACTAAAATTTTCCTACACAATTGAACAAATTTTGTATTTCATTATTTCTTTTTTGATACAGCCTCTCAAGTTGTGTCCTGATAATGATATAGCAAGTTCTCATCTACTTTAATTCAGATCCAAGTCTATATTCTAATAAAACATCAGCTAACTTTTATCTCATTATAATGTATCGACAATTGTTTAACTGTAATGATCATATATTTGTAAAGTTCCATTTTGTGAATAAAGTCATCTGTGAAAACGATTGTTGCATTAATACTCTAGATCATGCACTGAAACGATATTGATGAATATATGCTTTTATTTGATATATACAATGCGAGCAGCTTGATTTTCAGTGCCACAGGGAATTATCTTTTTATCGTACTTATTCATGAATTTTCTGCCTAGATCACAAATATTTATTGTAATATATCTAATCATTCTGATTCGATTGTTCAGTTTGAAGTTTAAAGTAGAACGATTAATAATGTTTTATTAACCTGAAATACTACAGGCGACATACCAGCGATGTATCCAGAAGATGGAATGGCGAGGATCAATTCTTCTCCTGAAAAAGTTTCTCTATAGGTCGCTGCGACATACCTGAGTATGAAAACATAGGAAAGAAATCAGTAAAATTAAATGATGCTTTATCTTTTATAGAGAGTTATGATATAATTATATAATTAAGTAAATCTTTTCTTGTACATGAACGCCATACATCATTTTATTTTTTTTATAATTTTTTACAATGTGTGTCTTCAGCATACTTGCTTACATTCTTTATTATGTTTAATACATCAGTTATGCAATATCAATACAGATTCTCGCAAGAATTCATGCTGTTTGCCGAGAATTCTTTACTTTAGGAACAGTATCTAATTATGCATGTCCAGATATAAAGTCTATTAGCAAAAGTGAAATTTTCAGACGTGATTGATCTTAGTTCACATGTGTAGAATGTTTTTTTAAGCGTCATTGCTACCGTGTATGCTGACAACATATATCTCGCTCCAGCTTCATCATCTCTCTTTTAATCATTTCATTCGTCTACTACTTGTATAAGACATGAATATCTCCCAATATGAGAACTCGTACCATCAGGAGATCAGGCTCATAAAGTTGATTCAATAAACAACTACGAACATTTGATATAGTGCAATATGAGTATGATTGCCAGTTAATACTGTCTTTTCAAAGCTATGAACATCTTTATCTTTCGTTAGTGAGTACAGACAGCGAAACAAATAAAGTACCATACGTAACTTATAGGCAGTGATAAAAATTTTTGTGAATTTTTTCCTTTCGTTTTTATTACATATTGATTTTTTTCAATTATTGTTTCACATGAACGATTGCAAATCTGATTCGAGAGTAATAATACAAATAGTATGAGAGTTCAACTATCTAATGTAGTATGGAAAGAAACTATATCTAAGTACACAGTTGACTTTTTGTCTCAAAAACCTAATTCTAGAAATATTAGTGGATAAAAAGCGAACTGTTGTCTTCCATTGAAAAAAATTCAAAAAGAAGTGTTAAACATGTTTCATAAAACTTCTTTCAGAAAAATGGATGTCAAAAACCGATAATATCTGAACTTCAAATTGTCCATTTTTGTTCACTTTTGAATGCTTTGTACAATAGTATGAAATCAATTGTGATCAGAGAGAATTCGTAAGAAGTAATTTCATATTTGCTCCTTTTTTTAATGGTAATTCTTACTAGAATCAAGTTTTTGAGACGAAGTACTAAAACTTACTTTTATGCAAAAAAAATTATTTCAGCCTATAGAACATCTCTGTCTAGATAGATGAACTAACTGTATTTGTTTTTTGCCTATTGTCTTAGTAACTGTGAAAGAAGAAATAATGAGATTGGAAGAAAAGTTGACAGATTGAATATATAATGAATGATCAAATGAATCTGTGCGTGAGACAAGCAGATCTTGAATATATTCTTGGGAAATAATACTATTTTCAACATTTTCTTTCACAATCAATCAACCATTTGCTTAACTTGTTTTATATTGTTTTTCATGCTATTTTTCATCATTTTATTTTTGTTTTTAGAAAATGAATCATAAAGATTTTCATAGTTCTGCTATCCTATCGGCAAACTATTTCGATATGCATGTAGAGACGCCGCATCTCTGACAAATGAAAGTCTTCTGAAACAAACACATCCACAGAGATGTCTCATTCATAGACCAATTCTTTTTGTATTCAATTATTGAATTCTTTCGCTTGTAGTTAGTGAAAATGTTCAACATGGTCCGGAAAACAAAAACAAGGTAAGTTATGTACTTTCAAACTGGTTTCGATAATTATTTCTTACTTTGTGTGTTGCTTTCCGAATAGTGCTTTACAGTTTTTTAACAATGAATACAATGCAGATTTCGACACATTTGTCTACGATTAGAGATTTGATACGTTTGATAAAACGCTTGTTATATCGAAAATTTTGTATTAACCAAGGCAAATGTCTCTCTAGTAAAATTGAATTAAGTGATAGTGGAATTATTTTCTAATGTTAGAATTTCGCGATTTTGAAAAAAAAACTTGTTCTAAGGCCTATCTAACATTGACGCAGGTTTTAATTACAATATGAGTCAATCAAATGAAATCTTTCTTAAAAAGTTTATTTTATTGACTTTTCTTCGATGGCTTTTTAAATAATATATATGAAAAAAGAGAAAGTTTCTCTCTTTCGCATATATTTTTGGACACATTTAGAATATGAGAGAATGAATAAATTTCAAGTATTTGACTTCCGAAGATTTTCGTCTAATAAGAATAAAATTTCGTTTGAGAATTGAAAATATTCTACAAAATTTGAAATCTCAGTCTTTACAAAAGAATTCTTAGTAAATCTCAACGAAGAGTTGAGATTTGTTGAAAAATAATATTTCTTAATATTTATTCTAGAAGAATATAATAGATGTTTTAATCAATGTTGATAATAATAGTTTTCAAAAAGGGAATGTTTTCTCCAATAAATAATGAAGCAAGTGGATTTAGTTTTAAAAAAATGAACTCTTTAGAAAATAGATAATAACTTGATATTTTTTTTTTGAAAGAAAATCACACGTGCCAATAGTTAAAGTTTTGTTTTAGTGCTATTTAATGGTGGTTCTATAAATTTGATCAATGTTGACGATCCGAATAATTACGATTCCAAACATGAATGCAAGATTTTCAATTGTTTTTCATTTTCTCAATTAAATATCATATGATTCATTTAATCTACGTTGTATTCTGTACACATTTAAATCTTCGTTCCGAGTATTGAATTGTGGCTGCAAGTTGATTTAGTGAGTCTATTTATTAAAAATCTTATTTTTTTATTTATATGTCGATGGTTGTTTTTGAGTCAAATGTAACCGTTATTTAAATTGTTCTTGAATTCAGCTACATTTTACTCAAAAAAGAAGACTTTCGATATAGAAATAAAAAAAAATTGGAGAGTTTTTTATTCAATAGATTCATTAAACCAATGTGTAGCTCATGATAATTTATATTTATTCTTAGATTCGTACTCTGATCATGCCTGTATACTGTCGGATGTTTCTGGTTCGAATCACCTAGGTTATTTTAAAGTCATAGATAGATAGGATCCTGCACTTTGAATGAGGACCAAATCCGTTTCAGTAATTTTTCTACAAAAAAGTTTATTGAAGTTGGAAAATCTGAATCTTTAATCGACATCTCAAAATTCGAGTCTCGATTTTTCGATATATTTCTTCTGAAAAAGTTTATTTTTTTAAACAAAAGAACTTTTACAAAAAGTATGACTTCTTTAATTCAAGTCAAACATTGTGAAATCCAATCGAATCCAATGTTTGGCTTTGACAGGATTTATATTTGTTGTACTCCTCTATACTTTAACTGTTTGTCGTCCTTAACTGTAAACTGGTCATAGACAAAGAAATTTTAATTTCGACCAAAACATATGTAGAGATTGCTTCATATTTCTTTCCATTGCAGGAATATTCTTCGTGAACTGTACCAATGAAACAAATAGCATGAAGAAGAATTTGAAAATACAATTATATAATGGTGACTTGTGTAAAATTATGTTCAACGATTCGTTATTCAAGTTTGAGATTCTTCAGTAGGTGAAGAAAGTTGCCATTACGTTACCAACTAATTGACATTGAAAAAGTTACCTGTTACCGAGTAACTGGTAACGTAACGGTAACTTCGCACTCCTATCACTGCGCAAGGCCTATGTCAGCGTTTGAATTGTTCCTATGCTCGTAATATCACTCCTACAGACATTCGTTTATAAAAAGATTACTAGATTATGAATGTTTTAATGTAAACTTTATATTACTATTTCTATTGACACTTACAATAACATGATAACAGGGAGGAAGAGGAAAAAGAATATAGCACTGGTAAATGAAAAATAGAGAGACGACAGATGGGATGAAAACACATCAATATGTGAAAGAATCTTACCTAATTTCTTATTATGAATAATTTTCAATAAGTTAGAATCTACTGGTTGCAAATGGCTTGTGTCTACGACTCATTTTTTTCCACCCTGTGCATATTCTAGAGAAATATCTTCAATTTTATGCGCGTTAACGAGCATGTCTATTTTGTTTCTTTGTCTTTTTCATAAAGACATTTAATTAGAAAGCATTGCCATAAAATATCGATCCGCCTACTTCGGAATGGGATACTTGATTAATATGTTCGTGTATATACGCTGTTACTGTGAAAAATCGATGTACTATTGTTAATCTCGCCTTTAACTTACGCTCTAAAAGCGTTTCCTAAATGATGTCTGATAGAATAATGAAAGGAGAATTGAGTTAAAAAGAAAATGAGAAGCAGTATATCAAGAAGTAGAGGTTCAAAACGTTAGACGAAACCATATTATTTCTGTTCAGTCATCTGAATTTAGTAGTTGAACTTTAAATCTTCTCTATATAGTGTTTGACAGTTGTTACGAGGAAGAACCTATCCGTCTATAGAACTTCTAAATATCTGAATGATCTTACAGTTTTTAACTGTTTGCTATTCATCTATATCTCTACCATCAGTTATCTTATGTGTGAATGAAATAACTCTTTCGTTGTATTTTCCCAATTATTAGCAGAGCCATAAAGATTATAACTAATTTCTGCTACCTTTCTAATGAAACACTTTCGAGAAACTATTCTTTATTGATGAAACTATAAGTGTAATCCTGGATGTAGGGACTATCTTCACTTACACCTTAAAGAAACGAATATAGTGATGTATTTAGTACCGAATATAATATTACCAGGTATACGCTCATAATAAAATCAACTCACTACTTTCGATTTTTGGACTTAGATTGGATTGAGAATTGGCGCTACCTATTCTATTCGAACAATCATTATTATCATCAAATACTCTGATTCGTTTATTAAATTCTGTATAATAGTAGTAGAGAGTCGGAGTTAGTGTTATGGATCATAACTTAACATTGCCGTACAAAGTATCTGTAACGGGGTAACGGAACTTTTTCGAAATTGGCAAATGGAATACTAGACACTTGAAATCTTCAACTTCGAATACCATTTGATCCAACTTAATAAAAAACTGTTACTTTCAAGATATACAATTTTGATTGAAGAAGTCGAAAACTTTCTGCTACCTCATTACAGTTACTTTTTGTAGGGTAACAGTAATATACGACCTCTCACGTTCACTAATGGCCCCGACATCCGTCATATTGAGTTTAGTGAACAAACTAGAGTACTTTATGATATTAAAGATTATCCAAATACAATAGGAAGTACTAATCGCAAACCGAAAAGCCCAAGCTCACAACCGCAGAACATTGAAATTAGCACATATCTAAAAATAACTTTTCTTTTGCTACTCATATGAGAGTGATCAACAAATAGAAAGTCTTGTTGAACAATAGTTGATTATTTTATCAGTTTAAGTTTCTTGTAGAACATAAAATAAGAAAAAAAAATAATGCATAACGAACATGTCAGTGAAAATAATCGACTGCACAAATTATGGCATCATCGCTGGTTTAAAATTATTTGTATCTCATTTATTGTGATAATAATATTAGCAGTTACACTTTCTATAATATTAAAATATGTCATACTTGCACCAAAGAAGGATATGACTATCACATCAACAACATCGTCAACAACATCATCATCAACAACAAATACACCTTTAACAACGGTTACAACTACAAGCATGCAGTCAGGTAAGCTGTACACATATGCTGCTTAATCTACCTAAATATTACTTTAAAATCAAGTAAGATATAGTTATTATGCGTATAAAAGTACTTTGAACCTAGTTAGCGATTATATGAAAGTCATCTAGAATTGGTAATTTATCATATATCAATCAAAAGCATCGAATGTGCAAAAATCAGTGAAAGCCACATAGGATGTATGATTATCTTTTTAGAATTCTAGTTGTTTCTGATGATTTAAAAAATTTTTATGGTTTGCTGTTTAATTTAAATCAGTTTTGTTTCTTCGAATAATCATAGTAATTTTAATCGAATTAATCGTTCAAAAGTAACTATTTTGATATACTTTGTCATACTTAATGCGTTATCGATCACAATCATATGATTCCAATACTTTATGAAATTATTTACATTGAAATTTCACAACTTTGTCTTCAATTAGTAGAACAGAACGAATTCATAACAAAAAGATACCAAATTAAATAATATTGTGCGATTTCGTAATTAGAGATTGGTGAAATTAGATAACTGACGTGCAAAGTGGAATTTAGACAAAGATAATACTCTCACATCCATATCGTGTATCGCAAAATTACCTAGGATCAATAGTTATATCAATAATTTTTCTATGACAGAAGTATGATATTATTTGTTTTTAAAGGTGCATGTGCATATTACTGACGGAGCTATTTCATTTAAGGCAGTGATGAAACAACATTTAAATCTCTTGAAGCATATGGATTTGAGATAGAATAACAATGGGAGTTTCATTAGTAGTCATGGATAATCTCGCAACAATTCTGTTCGATTCATTCAGTCGTCTCATGACACCAATCGTTTCTTCTACAGGCGAATTACTTGTTCATGTGGCATTTTAGATTTAATTCCTGTATTGATTAATTGTTCACAATGCATTGACTACTTGTTCTACATCAGCCAAGAAGTTTATATATAAGCTGTCAATGAATTCTTTTCTTGTTAATACGATAAAACCATGCGAACAAGGTCTTGCGTAATTTTCAAGATACTATTGAGCATCATAGTCTCATTTTTCTCGAACGCTAAAGATACTTTTATAATGATAGCTGGTAAGATTTCATAGAGTCATTATACAGCTTTGTATAGTGTCTTTAGAAATGTCAGCAGATTTTCGGCAATTGAGTTTCTGAAATGACAAGCCATACACCAAACTAGTCGTCGCAAAGAATAATGGCTTTTCCTTTATGCATATATTTTACGAGTGTTGATTGAATCAAAACTGAGGAGGAGACATGAATCATTTTAATATTAAAATTTAACGTTCTTGAACAGCGTGAAGTCTGTATTGGTTTCAATGTGTGCATTGTAATATAAACGGTCGTATCAATTATGTCGCACTATTTGATTTTTGTTGCCATCAGTGACAACTAATTTGGTCATGGAAAAACTGCATCACTCTTACCTAGATTTTTCTTGATGCCATTAAATACTTGTTGAATAGCTAGACGAAGTTCGAAAAAACCATTTGATTCGAAACTAACAAAATGAGGACTGTTTTCAATTTCTTCCTCGACAACAGTCTCTTTTTGCTGTGAGTCATTCTAATGTCGCTCGATCATTGAATATATCAGTAGTAGTAGTCTTAGCAGTAGCACGTCAAAGTTCGCCAGTTTTTGTAATCAGTTCTAAATGATTGGATTGCCATAGTGATCAGTATTTATGTCAGATACTGACCAAACTATGTGTATTGAAGTATATAAAGTAGAATTTTGTTGCTCTCGCAATGAAAGAGCTCCTTTCAAGACGTGAAAGCAAGCGTCAATTATTTTCATTTATGGGTATATCAATGCATTCGTATGATGAGAAATACATACTGAGTTCATCATTGTGAAATTATTGATATAATGATGATCGTCGAAAATTTTAGATACATGATCTTCCAAGTATTCATCGATTAGTAGCTCAATGCATTAAAATATTACTTTCATGTGCACAATTTGTGCAAATGAAGACAATCAATTTCACGGATATTTATTGTTAAATAAAATGTATGAATAGTGTGAGATATAATGACGTCATTATCAATCATTTCAGTTGGGATTGTTTCATCATCTTCAATGTCTGTATAATTGCTGGTTGATTTTTTGCTTGTTGATCAATCGAATGTAAGATGTCATTGAATAATGTAGTAGGCAAGTTCGTCACAGAATATGCCATGATTCCGGTATTCAAATTCATAAATATTTCACGTTAGTCTATTATTCTGAATTTAAAATAGATGTAGAAAAAAACTTGTAGATACTGTGTTCAAGAAAAAGAAATTATTCATATTGTTATAGTTGCTAATATTGGAGTAGGATTGATTCAATGACTGCGTGATCATGAAAACGTGTCGTTCGTGAAACTATGTGCGTTCTTTCACTTCATCAAAATAAATTTAAGTTTGTATACGATATAAAAACCTATTATGGTTATAATAAAATATTTTCTACGAAAATTTTTGTACAAGTATTACTTCTATGAGTTATGAGCAGCCTATTCACTTGGAAATCAATCAACTAAATGTGATTATAACTGATGGTTCCATTTAAAGCTATTGCGCTTTGCTACTAATTACGTCAACGATATTGCGTAGTTAAGCAGGCTTCGATACAGCTATCTCGAAACATGGCCAACATTGCCAAAGAAAATATTAGTGTTAAAAATGAAGTTGTTTGATTCTAATAGCATTTTTACACAAATATATGGAGATTTATTTATTAACACAAACTTATCACGGAAATTTTGCAACCAAAATCTGTTTAACAAATGCATGTTCTCCCTAGAGTTGATTGTTCCACCAATGTGTCCATTATTCGATGTTTGTCCGAACGTCATCAGAACTCAAAAATACTTAATCGTATGTTCGGCGAATCAGAGCAGTGAAACCGGGGAGTTATTTGAAAAATTGAATGAGGATCAGATATGAAATCGATCTAGTAGTAACATTCATGTCATCCGACTCGATGAAATTGGCACAGGTTGAACACGCTATTTATCATGCGTAATAATGTTGACGGTAATGCGACTTCATATTCATTTCAGTAAATAGATGATACGCTCTATGTGAATAATACATTCTTAATCGAAATGATGAATACACTTCGTATGGTGAACCGATTTCAACTTGATGGAGTCAGATTAACAATATCTTTGAGATTGAATTACTCAATGTAAATTCACAACACACAGTGTCCAACATATACACCAAGCTGCTACGCGATATAAAAATATTGCAAAATCATATAGATATCGATATTATCATTCTGAGCAGCGAAACAATTATAGATGCTCAAAGAGAATGCAAGGAGTGTTTTGTAATACAAAATTCGACGCACTGAGATATTGTTAAACAAAACCGACCACATATATCGAAGGATCATCGTGAGTGTCTACAAATGATTAGCAAACATATTCAAGCGTTACTGGCTAAAGCGCATTTTTCAACGTCGCACAACAAAAATCTATTCATGATTAATGAATGCACAATGATTTTCTCAATATTTGCATTTTTAATCGAAGAACTATACTTCATTTTATTTCGTTTGCTCCCGTTCTATGTCAATATCCTATTTGGATTGATGTGACATATCTGATGTACTATATCTTCTTGTAAGATAGATTTCAATAACTAATACACATGGATGCTTATACTTTGTTCAAGTGAATTTGAAATAATATTTGTAGATGTAATTGACATCAATAAGTAAATTTTATTTCTTATCAAGAGATGCTCGATTACTATTTGTAGATTTCATTTTTTGCTAGATTTATGTTTCCAGTTATCCATGTATTCGATGTATAACCGAGGATTTAGACTGTGATTGAAATCGACTGTATCTTGTATATACGAGGAACTTCCCTAAAGCAATTATAATCAATAAAAATCATATATGATGGTGGAATACTGGAGTTTTGAATTTAATTGTGAAATTCTTAATGCCATTATGTCGAACGAGTGAGCCTTCCCAGATTTTCATCCACTACTTAGTGTATATGATTGATTCCTACATAGTAAATTCAGATCGTAGCTTGACATTCGATTACAAATTTCCGAAGTTAAAGCCATTCCTATATAGAATTTCATATTCTGAATTATACGATTATTTCCGCTACAACAAGTAAAAAATTGACCAAAATTTAAGTATTGTACGTCGAACCGTGTCTCATACATATATATATATATAATTTATTTGCAAGAAGCAACTATTCACATTTTTTACTTTTTCGTAAAAAGCGATAACTAGGAGAAGGCACCCTAGCGACGAAAAGATCTCTGCACTTCCACTCAGGGTACAATCAAATCTTGTGAAGCTTTTATACTTTTTTTGACTACATAGAGGAAACATAGGAAAATCAACGGAAATATATGATTTTTCAAAAAAAAAAAGGAATCATACGGCGAATCACAGCCCAGATCGTAACATACTCCTAACCTTCTGCTCAGTTAATTGCATCTCAAAAGATGAAGCCCTTCAAAAATGGAACCTTATTTGATTTCATTGTAGCTTGTTATCCATTTTGTATGGCATTACTTTCACAAAGAGTTTTTTTCTTTTTTAGAGTGTTGACGTCATTAATAAATGAGGGTGTGGGTGTGGGTGTGGGTGTGGGTGTGGGTGTGGGTGTGGGTGTG
>CAJNSZ010000777.1:0-51846 GCA_905329745.1 Rotaria sp. Silwood2 | reverse complement strand
ATGCAAAAAGTAAATAGGCTAGATATGGCTCAGTTGATAAAAAACAGTGAATATATCTCTTCACTTTTTGCAGTACACATAACACTCGGATTTAAATCCGAGGTTTTCGCATTTATTTTTTGATATGGTTGGATAGTACTCGTTGAGTTACCTGTTAAAATGTTGTTTTAGACATTAAGAATAAGAAAAATTCATAAAAAATTAAAGTACGTCAAGATTATCAAGTTTCAATAGCTTCAATATTTATCCGAAATAATTTTTGGACTTATTATATGATAAGAAAAAAATTGTTTCACTGTTGAAACAAATATAATAGCAAAACACCATAAATACAAATTTGTATTCAGAATTAGTAAAACAAATTTCAGTTCGTGTATCTCCTCACTGTTATTTTCGATTAATCTGATCTATGCTTTCGATAAGGTCGAATTTTTTTTGCCTATTAAGCATTAAAGTCTATGTAGATCTTTATATTGATACTGAATATAATACTCGTTTTATTTGAAACTGAAGCAGAATTCTCAATGAGAGAGCTTCCTTTCTAAAATATCTGATTTACATCTTCGTAATAACTTTCGATAGAAATAAGACTTTGAAACACCATTTATCTTTCTCTAACAGAAAGTAGAATAACAAATAAGCAGACAAGATCGTCGTAAGGTGAATAGGATGGGAGTACCCAGTCAGACAAAAATTTTGAAAAACGCGTTTAAGCGCACAATCGGGAGCCGCGATTGTAAGCCATTAACGCTCATTAAAAAAACGCACGAAAACGCGTTTGTTGGCGTTTTTTGTAATTTTATGGGCGTTAAAACGTATTATTTTTAAGTTCTAGAATAATAGTGCGTTTTAACGCTCAAAAACGGGAATTGTCGCCGTTTTAACGCCCATGAAGTTACAAAAAGGCCAATAAACGCGTTTTCGTGCGTTTTTTTAATGAGCGTTAATGGCTTACAATCGCGGTTCCCGATTGTGCGTTTAAACGCGTTTTTCAAAACTTTTGTCTGACTGGGTAGGTCCCGGTAGATTTCGTTCCTCCTCCCCTCCGGTACTATTTCTTGCATTCCGAATCTAAAAGCACTTTTCATTCTTCAAAAAGATCATCAACAACTCTGAACATAAGTTCGAAATTTCTGAATATGAACTCATATTTATAGTGTTTTTCTGATATTTTCCAAAACTCATACATAATTTTTTTCCTTATCATATTTACGAGTAAAATCATTTCGGATAAATAATGAACCTGCCAAAAAACAACATTGTCATACGTAACTCAAAGAGCTTTATACGAAATTTTTTGCTCGAATTTCTGATGGCTGGTACTTTAATTCATATTCTTATTTCTTACTAATCGTACTACTATATAAGTTGTTTAATCTTTGGTTTAATAATGATCATTAAATGAAAGTCAAAAATAATGAGAAGTACACAATTCAAATTGATTTAATCAATGTAATAAATATTATTTCTTACTTGAGATATTAAATGTGAAATTATCGTTCCATCAATAGGTGCAACTAAAACCATAAAAATTTTTTCGATTTCTTATAAATTTTATAAATAACTTACGATCTTCTTCAGGTCCTTCATCATAAGCAGCTTCATAAATTTCAAATGGAATTTGTGATTCATTTGCAAGACTAAAATAAAAAAAACAAATACATTTCAAATTATAGTTTAATTTATTTTATATTCTTTTTACGATGTTTCATTTATTTGATTATCATTCATTGTTGTTTTTTCATCTATTTGTTGATTTACAGCTGCTGAAAAAACCGATACACTAAAGAAACAAATCAATTTTATATCAAAGAAAAAAAAGGAATTAACATAATTATTTTTTTTTTTAATCTCTACTTTGTTATACAATTAAACGATTCATGTAAGAATCAAACATATATCTTACTCGATTGGTTCATCGGCATCATAAAAATCATTGTCATCATCACTACTTGAATAAGATGATATAGGAAATTTTTTTCGAACAGTTTTAACAGTTGTATGAAAATTTAAAGCTGTTGCTAAAAAAAAAAAAAAAGAAAGAAAATAATAATTAAAATAAAAAACAAAACAATGTTTCACATACATTCAATTAAATTATTATCATCAGTAATTTTTTCATTTTTATCATTACGAATTATTGATTGAATTGTATTTGACGATGCTTCATTATTGTTTATAGGAATTTCATCTAGTCAAAAAACGATATGTAATAATGTCATTTGAATGAATTAGCATTTTTCTACCTTTATTAATATTCATATCTGATAATACAGCTTGATAATCAACATTAGTTTTTATTTCATTATGTGGATCCATATGAACCTATGCAAAAATAATCCGAACTTTTGTTTTTATATACATGTCAAAAATTTTCTCATCTTTTTTTAAAGATAACAAAGTGTTTCGTCAAGTCTAAAATCTAATAACTAAGCTTACTGATTCAAAAAACTGTTCGTTTATGTAACTATATGGTATCGATTTTGAATAATAATACTGTAAAAATATGTATGGTTTTGTTTTTGTTTCTTTGATTTTTTAAACTAATATTCATTTGAAAATATAATATGCTGTACTAGTTTTTGAATAATCTTTGATGTTTTTGGAAGGCTCCTGACTTCAGCTAATTGACCTGTGACCACTTTCAAAAGTAGCTAGATCGGGATGATTCACCTTGCATATTCAAATCGTGATATTTTCTTTTAGATTCGAACTAATCTGACACTTTTAATTTATTATTTCTGAAATATTAAGATAAATCCTCGATCAGTTCAAATGTAAAAATAAATATCACTATTTGATTGACCATGGTGAATTACTGTACCTAGCTTTCCTGGGTAGTTACAGGTCAATTGGCTGAATTTAGTTATCTCAGAAAAAGTCTTATAACTCTCAAATGAAACAAGTTATAAATGTCGTCCTTGTCTAGATCGAAAGGAAAATCTCCACCAAGAGCTCACCTGTTTGATTCAGTGATGACCAGTCAAAATTCGATAGCTCTGGGTATTCTTTCTTGAATGGTGAAAACCCCATATTTCTATGATTTTCCTATGGACAGTTATTCAAAAACAAAACCAGTGGAGCATATAATATTTTGAAGTGGATAGGAACATCTCGAAATTCATGTTCTCATAACCCGATTGAACTTTCTCCCTATACTTCAATTATTCTAAGTGGCTGCAAGATTCTATATCCTTCTGTGGGCTCGTCACTAGAGCCTGTCGGGTACAACATTTTTGGACCCGAACCTGATCTCGTCTGTGTCTGAGACCAAAGCAACGTGTTCTATTGACCACAAACAGTTTATTTTCAACACTAACAATCAAAAGCAACTAGCTCTCTAGAGAAACCTGAAGATCAGTAAAACTTCGAAAAATATTCTCATATGCATCAAAAATTGCTTTAGACCCGGATCCGACGGGCTCTACTCGTCACTACTCTATAGCAACTTATTTTTGAATCATCAAAGGTATAATGCTAAAATGTAGTCAGTAAAACAAAAGGTCATTAATAATACACTGATTCTCAAGAGAACTACCTATTTAAGAGTAAAGAAAACAGATAAGGTTTTGCAAAAACATTCTTTCTTTTTTATTGAGTGTAAAATTTCGTAAGAGTAAATTTGAAAAAAGATGAATGCTACACTGATAAGATTGTAGCGATTTTTCAGATGATTGGTTTCATTCCAAAGATAAAGGAGGTATGTTAAAATATGGCCCTGATACATCGAAAAATTCTGATTCTAATTTTATTAGCTTCGTATTGAAAAAAAATTTGTTTTCATTGTTCTTTCTATTCAAAATCTGTATAGTTCAATAAAACTCAGTGTCACGATAATAAAAATCGCATTTTTTTCAAAGAAAGGTGAATAATAAAAAGGATCTGAAAGTCTATTAAAAATCTAATTTACATTCGTCGAAAATAGGTTAATTTGATGTAGAATTTTTTTTCTATTGCTAAATACCAAAAACCGCTTCAGTCGGATCATTTCTTTACAAATAATGATATTTTTCAGTTTCTAAGGACACAATTTTAAACCTGAAATTCGATATCGAGAAAAACAATTTTGCTCTAACCACTTTACTTGATACTCCATTTGTTTCCTTTCTGACTTATATTCGACTGCTTTCAAATAGCATAATCTTCGTTCGACTTAAAAAAAAAATACAAAAGAGTGAGTCGTCATATGTCTATTTCTTATTGTTTATTCGACTTTTTGTTTTCGGTAAATTTTCATATCTATGGTTTCCTTCAGGAATATATTGAAAGATGAGTTTCAGCAAAACAAAGTTTTGCACTTGTGAAATATCATTTGAAGATAAAATTAGATGTGCCTACATATATAAATAGTTGTTTTGATGAAATTCATTTTTCGACAGATTCCTACCTAAGAATTTAAATGAGATTTTTCTTATTATCCGAATGTTTTTGACAAAAAATACGATACTTGTAATTATCACACTCAGCTCTATCGAACTATAAAGATCTCTACTACTAAGGTTAATTTTTTATATTTATCATATGAAACAATCCTCTATTATATTGATTGTAAAAATATTTACTTTTGCTAATTGAAGTGATAAAATAGAATATTTAACAGCTTCGATTAATCTCTAGAAAAAAATCAAATAAGAATTTCATAATAATTAAATATAAAAATTGATATTCAAATATACTTTAGCAGATAAAACAACACGATTATAACATTCCCGTTCTTTGGTATCTTGTACTTGATTACTAATTTGTTCTAATTCCTAAATATAACATTTTTAAAGAAAAAAAAAAAACGAAATTATTTCTTTAAGAAATCAAATTCTTACATTCACTTGATCGATTAATATTTGTAAAAAACCGTCAGCTTCTGTAATTTTACGTTGAAAAATTGTTTTATTCGAACGTAATAAATTATCCTGATAAAAATTATTTTCTATAAAAGTCAAACAAACCAAAAAAAAGCAACACAACAACATACTGAATTAAATGTATTAAGAGAAATAGCGTCTTCAAGGTTTGATATCCATTTTTGTCTTTCTTCAGCATCACGAGCTAATAAAACAAAGTAAAAATCGGACTTCAAGATAAGATAAAAAAAAAAAAAAGAAAAAAGAATTACCTTGGAAATGAAATGTTTTACCATTAGATCGAATAGTAAACTTACAAAAATATAAATAAGTAAGAAGAAACGAAAAATTTTTTTTTTTCATAAATTCTTACTGTACTATCATCTTCCGAATCGATACCTAAATGTGCATCCTAAATTTAAAAAAAAAAATCAAATAGTGGTATCAATCAAAAAAAAATTTTTTTATCTATAATTTACCTTTAATAAAACTACACCACGTTGTTCACCTTTGACCATATTTTCTTTAGACTAGATAAAATAAAAATTTTAATCTATGTTAAAATATACATATATTTATTTCTTACTGTATAATAAATAAGCATCCCTTGTGTAGGGTCAAGAACAAAAAAACGATATTGCCAACCATGAATAACATTTGTCCACTTACTAAGTGGACCTTCGAATAACATCTATCAATGAACTAGTTATTTCTTTACAATTCCAATACAATGAACAAATATTGTGTTTTTCACGATCACAAATATAATGTACTGTTTATTTACCACTAGAAATATATTGGATTGTTGGTAAAATGCTGCTAGATGTCGCACATGTAAATACAACAAAAAATGTTACTAAGCAATAAAATTTCAATTCAATTTTGATTGTAAAAAAAAAGTTATAATTCAACAAAAAATAATATGAATATAGGTTACGTATTTAATATCAAACGAAAAATTTATAGTTTTAAGTTTGACTTATGAGAGAACGTCACCGAATGCCGACTTTCGATTTCAATCAGCTTTTGATTATAAATACTACATAGTATTCTAGAGAAAATCTCAAAAGTATTTTATTTCATTTTGAAACTTGGCAAAACTATTGAATTTTGAATATGTGTATTTGACATAGACCTCTAAGATTTCGAAAAAATTGTATTTTTGAATTTTGTCTTGAAACTATTATTATTTGAAGATTTCATATACAGTAGATTATATATCGAGTTTCAGTGTATAATTGGCTTTGTATCTCTAAGTTAGAAACATTTCTTTAACAATAGAAGGTTTTTGACACTTAGTGAATAATAGAAAAAATATTCTTCGAAATTCTTATCTCGAAGATACGAAGTCTACAAACTCCTCATATTTGTTACTATTAATGACATCTTCAAATGGAGATAGTTTCAAGACAAAGTTCAAAATTCATATCCAGACAAATTCCCTCATTATAGTCATCTCATTAGTTTTCTTCAATTATAAAATAATAATTACTTTTCTTAATTGAAATAATAGAAAAGAAATCGAATGTTTATCAAGATATTCAATTAAATTTTTTATTTAATAATAAAATTCTTAAACTATATTCCAATAAATAAATTGCACAATGTATCTCGAAGAGATCCATCTTTTGGTACACAATAATCTGATTCAATTCGACGTTTAAAATCAGCTTCAATTAATTGACCATTACTTTGAAAAAGATCCAAAAGTGAAAATGCACCAAGATTTTTACTTTTTCCATGTTGTACTAATACTAAATCATAATCATTCGATGAAAATGATGTTATTTCTTTTAAATAACCATGTACAAGAAGCCAATGANGATAGTTTCAAGACAAAGTTCAAAATTCATATCCAGACAAATTCCCTCATTATAGTCATCTCATTAGTTTTCTTCAATTATAAAATAATAATTACTTTTCTTAATTGAAATAATAGAAAAGAAATCGAATGTTTATCAAGATATTCAATTAAATTTTTTATTTAATAATAAAATTCTTAAATTATATTCCAATAAATAAATTGCACAATGTATCTCGAAGAGATCCATCTTTTGGTACACAATAATCTGATTCAATTCGACGTTTAGAATCAGCTTCAATTAATTGACCATTACTTTGAAAAAGATCCAAAAGTGAAAATGCACCAAGATTTTTACTTTTTCCATGTTGTACTAATATTAAATCATAATCATTCGATGAAGATGATGTTATTTCTTTTAAATAACCATGTACAAGAAGCCAATGAGCTCGATGACCTTTTTTAAGACATGGTTCATGATTTGCATCAGAATCATATCTAATATAAACAAAAGATAATTTCTATGAATAATGTAAAGATAAATTTTATACTTACGGGACGAGACAAACATGATTTGATTTTAAACATTCAATAAGATCAGTTATATTTGTCCATCGATGAAGAGTAGCTTTTAAATTAAATTGTTCACATAGATTTGGAATTACACGAGCTAGAAATTAAAGTATAAAATTCATTCAATAAAATTTCAAATGCTTTTTTTTTTACCGTCGAATAATTCACCTTGAATTGTATATAAAAGTTCTTTAGCTTTTTCAAATATATTTTGTACTGTTGTATTACATGAATGAATATTCATAGCCATTGCAAGAGCAACAAGTCCACATCTTATAAAGTGTAAAACAAAACAAAAAAAACAACCTCAAATCAATCACAATCATTTTATTTACTGTGGGCCGTCTTGTAAAATCGATTCAATTGGTTTATAAACTATCAATTCATATTTTTTTGTTTCATCACGACAAAATTTTGATCTAATTTTAATATTTAGGGTTTACAAAAAAGAAAAAACAAGAGTTTTTGGTAAACAAACCTATTAAATGCTCGAATGACTTCTGCTGGCCATGTTTCCATTCTACAAGAAAAACTTATATTAATGCATAGGATTTATTAAATATTTTCCGGTTGCTTCAATAACAAGTCAAAACCTTCGAATCCGATAGAACTGTACTTCGATACTCTCAATCAAATTTCCTAATCGAAATTCGATAGTTGGCCCAAAGATATAAGATGTTTTTCTCCGGCTTTTTTGTACGTCAATGGCTAGCGCATTCTACATATTTCTCAGATGGCCAGAATAGAGTTCTGCGAAGTGGTTATTTTTTAACTCCGACTCCGTTGGAGTCGAAATCGGTTTTTGAAGTCTGATGTTTTATCAAAATAAGTATATCTTCAAAGTTTAGCTTCTTCACTTTCTATTTCAATATGTTCACGATCAATACGAAAAACAATGAATGTAAGTTCTAGAAGCCGCAATGATGTAAATATAAAAAATAATAGCTGTTACAGATGTCATGGTCATGTTCAAGATAAAAACTACTGACAAATACTTCTCGCTAACGAAATAAATATTTACATTGCATGTTATAGTCAACACAATTGATCAGCACCGTTGAAATTGAACATTCAAGCCCGAACTTATGTTGTTGTTTTTTTAATAATATATATCTATTGAAAAACAGATGAATTTATCGTTTATTCGATAATCAATCTAAAACTGAAGGAAAAACATAAAATGATTTATTAAAAACAAAAAATAAATAAAAAGAAAAAAAAACGAAAGTGCATAAATTATCTAGAAGAACAATTATAAAGAAATATCAATCAAACTAGATGCTTCCAGGCATAGAAAATATGATCATGTTGAAGTGTAATCAACAATTTAAACAACTTACCGCTTTCTTATCTGTAATAATAAGACTGGCCTCAATGACTATTTCATTTAGTACACTAACATAGTGTATATTCAAATGAATCTCCAGTCATAATGAACAAATAATATCATCTCCTATTGTTCATTGATTTTAAATATACAATTAAAGATTATGATAATGAGAAATTCAATTGATCTAGCCGAACCAAATTTATATGCAACACGTTAATTTACTCGAACATTAGAGAACAAATGATTTATTTTAAAAGTTTTTATTTATTTTTCATGTTAATTAACAAGAAAAAGTTAACAATTCAAGTGAACAAATAAACGAAAAATAATGTCATTCAATGAATAACAAACAATAATTAACCCTCCCGCCGCCCTATTAATAGAAGCCCCCCTTATTTTAAAAGCTTTTTGAAAATTGTCATAATAAAATTTTCAAAATTCAAGATCTAAAGGTAAGAATTTGTTTGATTGTCTTATTTACCAGCATAAAAATCATGAAATCTTCTAGAAAGTCGTTTGAACAACTCTTAAAACCCTTTGAAATTTTTTCCATCTAATAATAATAATAATTTAACAGGAGTATATAAAATTATTGTTTAAATTTGATTGAAAGAAACAGAAATTTCTTTTTTTTTCAAATTTTCTTTTTAATTTTCTTTCTTATCGACATATAAGCATTCATTACCGAGATATCGAATGAGATTGTTACAAAAATAGAATATTTTACATAGAACAAAGGCCTTGTAAATACTACACGAACTTAATTTGAATTAATTCCTCGTCGTTTTGTGTGTACACAAGGCTATATAACGAATAGAAATGAATTATAAATACTTCTTTAAAATATAAAAAGAGATAAATAAATTTCTCTTTTTCTTCTCTTTGCTGTTATTTTGTTCTATGTAAAATTTTCTATTTTTCTATCAATCTCAGTAATGAAGATTTATACTTCGAAACGTCAATATGAAATAAAATAATAAGAAAAATTTGAAAAAAAAAGAAATTTCTATTTCTTTCTAGCAAATTTAAACAAGAATGTTATAAGCATCTGTAAAATCATTTTTATTATTTTGAAAGTTATTTTCTATTTAAAACTATTAAAAAATTTTAGAACTTAATAGAAGTCTCCTTCAAGAGTTAGTGGAGTCTACTGACCAATTAAAAAAAGTTAACAATAAAAATCACAAATGTAATAAGATGTTTTTTATTTAAAACAACAATAAGCATAATAAAAATATTTAACTCATGAATTGGGTATGCATTATTTATTTCATATTTTTTAATTGATTTGATAACCAATCAAGTCCTTCACAAAGACCATCACCACTTGTAGCGCATGCTGCTTGAATATACCAATTACGATTACGTAATGAATGAAGACCTAATTTATCAGTTATTTCAGCAGCGTTCATTGCATTTGGTAAATCCTATCAAAGTATAATATTAAAAAAAAAGAACCTATTTTTTTTTAGTATTTTTTATTTACTTGTTTATTTGCAAAAATGAGTAATATTGCGTCTCTAAGTTCATCTTCTGAGAGCATTCGTTGAAGTTCATCACGTGCTTCGCCAATACGTTCACGATCATTACTATCAACAACAAAAATAAGACCTTGAGTATTTTGAAAATAATGTCGCCATAATGGACGAATTTTATCCTAAATAAAAATAAAAGAGAAGTTCTAAAAAAAAAATTTTTTTCTTGATTATTCCTACTTGACCACCAACATCCCAAACAGTAAAACTAATATTTTTATATTCTACTGTTTCAACATTAAAACCTAATAATAAAACAAAAAAAAAAAAAATGAATGTTCTTTTCATTATCAGAAACATAAATTATACATACCAATAGTTGGAATTGTTGTCACAATTTCTCCTAATTTAAGTTTATAGAGAATTGTTGTCTTACCTAAACAGAAAAGAAAAGCAAATTCAGAAAATGAATTATTGTTTTTCTTTAAATAAAACAAACCGGCAGCATCAAGACCAACCATTAAAATTCTCATTTCTTTTTTACCAAATAATTGTTGAAAAAGACTTGAAAAAGTTAAACCCATTTCTTTTTTTTTTCTTTTTTATCAATTTAATAATCAATCTAAAATGCATATGAAGAAAAAAGCCCTTAATGACTAGCTTAAATAATTTTAAAAAAAGCCAAGAAGACAATGATTCATTATGATGTAAATTTTATCTTATATTAAACCGTTCGCTTTTGCGAACAATAACCCATAAATTCTTGTATAAATTTTTCAAAATCTTCCCGTTGTTCATAATTACCAACAAAAAATGAGCGATTATTTGCCGAACCACGTATTAAAGCTGATAAACCTTTAAAAAATATAACAACAAAAAAAAAAGAGAATTTTTTTTTTTTTTCTTAAATAAATACTAAAAATCATCATACGTTGTCCACATGAAGGTCGAAATAGACAAAGTACAGGCTTATTTAATGTAATAGCTCGTGCTATTTCAAAGCCAACACCTAATGATGGTTGTGTTACTTCAGCGACAACTACCTGAGCTTGAGATAACCATTGCATATCACGTTCAAGAATTTCACTATCATTCAAAGTTTTTTCTACTATAGAAATAAAAAAATATATATTAATAGAAAATTCTTTTCGTTTTACAACGTACGAATTTCTAATTCAGGAAAAGCCACATGTTCAGTTAAAACTGTGCCATATGATTTAAGACAAGCAACAATTTGTTGATAAATAGCCACATCTTGTCGACCACCTCGAATACTACCACAAAAATAAATGTTCATCTGAAGAGTAGCGAAATAATTGCTTGTCGATTATTTCTTTGCTACAAGCAATAAGACGTGGCAAGGAGAATGAAAAGAAAAAAAAATTGAAATAATGAGTCATCAAAAATTTGGCAAATTTTTTTCCAATGAAATTTTTATAATTCATTAAAATCTATTTTTCGAAAAATAGGTCAACAATAATATAAATGTGTGGTATAATGAACTTGATACATAGGCAAAAATGGTTGGATACTAATGTAGACAAATGATAACAATGGTTGCTTGTAGTAATAGTTAGTTGTTGTTGATAACAATAAACATGATATAGAGGTCTATGTATAACAGTATTTGAATTGATCGAAAATTTTCTATTTGATTTTTACATAGAAAAACAAGTCTATTTTAGAAGTTAATTATAATTGTAAAGAAAGATAAATTAGAAAATTGTCTCCCTTGAAATTAAACTTTTAATATTATTCATTACATCAATCTAAATACAACGATTTATTTCTCTATGTATGTCTCATAGGATTCAGACCTAATTTTGTCAAAAGAAAAAAACCTTTTTCATTTCCTAATATAATTTTTTTGTTTGAAATGGAAATAAGATATTTCTGACGAATATCGTTATTAATAATACCAAAAGCAAATTAACTAAGTGGCTCCTTTTTATATATATCCAGAGATTAATCTCTCAATAAACATTAATATTATATATATATATATATATATGCATATTCGAATGAATAATAAGTGCCTATTAACTTATATTCTTTTTTTCAAGAAAAGAGATCCTCGATTCAGTATTGCTTCCAATTATAAGAACCTTGGAATGAGAATACAAAGAAACAAAAAGAAAAAGAGCCATCATACAAAAATCTTCTTTACCCACGGTAGGTTAGAATTACTTTTGATTTGTGTAAGAGAAATATTGATTATCATAATATAATTCATATAAAATGATAATTTTTCTGTCAAAGAGAAAGCATTTTTAGGTGTAAAGGATAATGTATAAACAATTAGACAATAAAAAGACGTAAAAATTCCAGTTTGTTTCCATCAATTAGACTAATCTTTTTACTTGATAATGGAAGATTCTTCAAAATGTTTATTTCTAAGGAAGTTGTGAAATAGATACTATATAGAAAACTAACACTATTCATTACAATGAAGAAATGCACAATCAAGAGAAAAGTCCTTACCACTAGATATTTGAAGTTTTTAATATAGGTACTATCTAAGAAATATAGGTCAGCGAGACCAGATCGGTTTCATTAGTTTAATTTAAAAAGAAGCCATGATCTATGACAATGCTTCTTACTATGAGTTCTATAATTCAAGACGGAAGGAAACTTATATGAATCAGTGAACCTATCATTATGTAGTCATTGATAGTGGTTATTTTATATAATAATAGATTGACCAGATCGTAAGCATCTTTTCTTCTCAAGTAATAAAACTCATACTGAGAAGTGTTACCATATGTTATAACTCCTTTTCAACCCAACTGATTGACACCGGGATGATTTCGTTGGGATAGATTGATAAGATAGTACGTATGCTAAAAGTTTCAAATGTGTAATATTAATAATAGTTGACATCTTAGGAGAATACTTTTGGTTAGTAGTGTATTTCTTTATTGAGATCAATAGTATCAGTTCGAAACAGAAACCATTGACAATTTCTTTGCGAATAACAACTTTGAAGAGATCACAATCATCGGGAAAGAAACCGGTCCGATTACTTAGATTAGCTTGGAGACACTGAAGTATTTTTATCATCTAGTTATCTATAGACCACTCGGCAGACATCTGGTATTCCCTGGTTATTTAGTTACTGGTTATGAATAAAAAAGAAACGTTTGTATATAAATCAAATGAGATATCTAGTATGTTAATTTTCCAATTGTTTTATTTGAATATGTTAGTAGATAAACATGCCATATCTGTGAAGAAGTATTTCATAATTAATTGCATTTTGATCAATCTTATTTTTTTTTTTTTTTATTACAGACCCAATCTTAGTAAAGATATTATATATACAGAGTGTGCCATAAATAACACTATCATAAAAAAAAAAGAAACTATCTTCACGTCAGTTTATTCAAATAGACTGATTTTTTTTGGTTTGTTATAAGAGTTTATTCTTTTTCATACAGATGAGGTAAGATAATACCACTATCAAGTATTACTATTGATGTCATAGAAGCAATGTCATCTATTATCAAGTAAGACAAAGAAATGTGTATCGTTTTATAGATAGTTTTCAATTATGATCTTCGACAATAATAAAAAGTGATTAAAATAACTATATATGTAGGATACTATCTTGATAAATCAATGATTAAAAAATTTTGAAACATGAAACATGGGCTTTTTGGTGTTTAAACGACTGCAGTTGTGTATTTTACTTATGTAACATGAATTTTAGCATTTAAACATAACTAGTTTTAAAAACTTAATCTGTATGATTTTTTTCTTCTTTTCTTTGTCTTCAATAACAAGTGAAAAATATCTATAAAACCATTCATATTTGTCTCTTTTTGCTTGACAATAGGTAAAGTTTTTTCTTTTTTTATTAAGGCCGAAGCGAATCACTTGACAATAGCGTTTGTTTACGTTATCTGTATGAAAACGAACTTTAGATACTCTTTCACCGCTAATCAAAAGAAAATAAGCTCATTCAAGCGAACCGAAGCATAAATATTTCATTTTTTATCGTAGTGTTATGTACAGCCTATTCTATGCGTTATTTATGTTAATAATCATCTACTTGTGAGTAGTTATACATTAATGTTTTCTTATGTCTTTTTTTATAAAAGAATAAAAGCTTTGCATTAATAGATTATTTCTTCTTGGAAGAAATTCATTTGCATTCTATTAAGAAAATCACTATTTCAATAAGTATTCGATTAATGTTATAGTTCTCAATTATTAAAATATGTCCGTGAAGTCTGACAAAGAATTGTCTATTTTTTTTGTTATATGATTCTTTCTTCGAATGTCAATGAGAAAGGTAATCTGTCATGTGGTGCAGAATATTTTAAAAATAATGAGATATAAATGTTTCCATGTGTTAGCTGAATGTTAGTCATGTCTAGATCTTGAGACAATCTTTTTAGTTTATATCAATAATAAAATAGATAGATTCTATTGTTTCTTTTCTTTATGCTTGATTAACTAAATACATAACACAGATGTTGATGTATATAAGTTTCCTAATAAAGAGCAATATTTTGTTTATAGAATTCGTAATGTATAAAACATCATCAATATAGCAATGTTGATTTAATTCAACGACAATAATCATATATCGACTGGCTTTTGTGATATTTACGAGTGATATATCAATCGATCATCTCTGTAGTAGTTGTAGTAGTATGACATGTAATAAAAAACATATGAAAAAAATCTTAAGATATCTACAGGAGACGATGATAATGTTGTGACAATCTTTCACTAGCATATAAAAGCATATATGAACACCGAGAAAATAATTATTACTCTTTTATTTTTTATCGTTATTTACAAGACAATAAAATTGAAGTATGACCTAAGTACATAAAGTGTTTACTTTTTATTAACTATTATAGTCTATGATACAATGCATTTCTTTAGTTTGGATATTGTTTTGTTTTCCTATCAATCGATTTCTTTTTCTTGTTCTACGTTAGCATGCATTTTTCCTTCTTTCATATTCATTAATCAGTATTTTTCTTTGTAGACGACATACATATTTCTTGTCTTGTCTGATATTTATCAATTGAATATGTTCATTGTTAGTCTGTACACACAGTTTAGTTTTTCAAATTATTGAAAACCTTGAAATATACTTCAGAAAATTTTTCTTACTGAAGCTGTTTGTTTGAGTCAATGACATTGCTGAAGATATTATTAATATATCATTGATCTACTATCGATATCCTTCGATCTGAGATAATGGATTTTACATGTTTTTATCTTCTATAGAATGTTATATTTACACAGCCGGTTTATAAGATCGTTTAACGTTGTTTATAGATTATCGTATTTCTTGATATAGCTAATAAATTGGTAGAACTTGCAATATTTAATATTTGGAAATTTCAGATACGATTCTATCGTACGAACACTACAAGGTTCTGACCTTCAATCATAGAAACAATCTCAATCGAATCAATAATCAACATTCAGTATTGTCAATGATATATATATATATATATATGTTTATCTTTTTAGATTGAAATTGATAATAGTAGAAGAGTATAATAGTTAGGTATTAAGCACAAATCAGACATTTCTTTCTCATTTGATTCCTATCTCGCGCTGTCCACAATATGACACATATCAAGGAGAAACGGATAGAAAACAATTAGGCAAATTTATTTGTTTCTGCTGAAAGATAGACTTTGTAGGATAGAAGTAATGAAACTATAAAAATGAGAAGAAAAGAATTAATGACAACTGTACCTTGTTGACATTGATTCATAATAGAAATTTCAATGAATTTTTCTGAGAATGAATAGTTATATCGCTTTTAGTAATTACGATAATAGTGATATCCTTTTAAAGTCAAATAATTTATCGGAATTGTGTAAAATCCGGCGCGTGTTTATACATACACTTCTGCTTATATGTAATGGAGAAGAAATATAATTTAGAAATATTCATTATATATTAGGAGAAAATGTTCCATCGAATATTTTCTCTTTTTTTTTTTGTTTTTTATTTTCTTTTTTCCGTTCATGTTTAGAATATACATTTGACAAAATCTAAATGAATAAATGAGAAGAGAACCAATTACATCGTTTCTGATAGGATAGATTGAAGAGAAAAATAAAAAAAAAAAAAAAGCAAGAAGAAAAACGAAGTATTTTTTTATTGTTAACCATTGCCAATATTTAATCAAATGTGATTCTCGTGAGCATGTTACTTAATAAAATTTTCTTAATGTCTAAATGAAATAAACATGATTAGATCATCATTAAATAAGCGGAAAGAAAAAAATAGTATTTATTTCTTAATATATATATATATATTTTTATAGTGATTATATATTAAAAATAATTTTTCGGAAAAACAACTATTTAGAAAATAATTGACATTCTTATGATTTCATTACTAGAATCAATCGTAAAAAATAAAAAGGAAAAGAATACAATTTGTATTTGATCAAAATCATTAAGTTGTATTGATGGGATGTGTTGTATGTGTAAAAAAGTGACTTCTTGTGTTTTTTAAATCATTAGAGAGAGAATAGAAAGCTAACTGAAAAAAAGAAAGAGAAAAAAAAAACAAATTACATCTCATCAAATAAGCTTTCATATCTTATTACGTGGCTTACACAGACAGACAGATAATTCTGAGAGAAAAAAAGCTATGATTCTATTAGACCAGATACGTATACGCTGTTCGCGTATATCGTTATCTACTCTATTTTTCAAACGATCATATTGCTGATCAAATCTTTCATAGTTAAGTATCAGAAGTTTTTCTTTTACCCGTAGCATCAACAAAAAAGAAAAATAATGTTCGTCATGTGAGCTCGTATAGAAACATGCACAAATATTTTCATTTACCTTCCTCTTTTTTTGTGTTCTAACAAGGATCTGTTTCCAGGATAGATGACAATCGTTGACTTTGAGTAATGGTATTACCCTCGACAATGGGTGTGATAAATATTTCTTTAAAATTGATAAAATATTCCATATTTTAGAGACACGATCATCTTCCCAATCTAATCAATCTGCTATATTTTAACTTAACTAAATGATACATATGGAAGAACCACATCAACAACAAAAAAAGCAACCTAAAAAACTTCATACGCGTTCAATAATAAATTTTTTCCAAGGTGTTGCACTTACTTTATTTATATTCGCTCTTATACTTACTATTTATTCAATAATTATTTATTTTGCTCGTCTTATACCATATAGTAATTATGCTATTGTATTTGATGCTGGTAGTTCACATACAGAAATGTTTGTTTATCATTGGCCAGCTGATAAATCTGATGGTTTAGGTACAACATCAACAGTTAATGAATATTTTGTTTGTCCATTAACAGGAGTTAATATAAGTGATCGAATAAAACATGGCGAATTTATCAAACTTAAAGCTATATCTGATTTTGAACAACATCTTGATTTATTAGATGATTATTTTCGACCTTGTTTAACAAAGGCTATTTTAAAAATTCCATCAAATCGTCATAAATTTTCGCCAATTTTTCTTGGTGCAACAGCTGGTATGCGTTTAGCAAACTTACGTAATGTAACAAAATCACAACAAGTATTGGAAACAATACGTGAAATATTTTCACGTTCACCATTTCAATTTGTTCTTGCTCGTCAAGTAAATAAATACATAAAACTTATAATATTGATATATATATATATCGAGAGAGAACAAGAAATAAGATCTATGCATTAACATGTGTTAGTTGTCATAAAGATAGTTATACTTAACGGGATAGAAACCTTATTGTAAATACAGTTCATATGTAGGATTGTTCCTAATCAATAAGAAACAATTTGACCTGAATATTAATGATAACTTTTTTTTTCTATTATAAATGTTTGATTGATATGAGCTATTATCAGATGTTATTTATAGATTTTCTCATAATTCCTATTGCCTATACTGTGCTTTTGTTATAAATGACAAAACTTTGTCTGTTACGTGCTTTGTTATCAGACAATGTTCTTCTTTTTCTTTTGTCAATATAAACATTAGCGTCCAAACTGAGATTATACCAAAATAATAGATTGAGGGGTTAATTGTTATTAACATTCTAATTAGTCTTCATGTTCGGATTGTTATTGATGAAATCAGAGAAGAGTGAGGATGAGGCGGGGGCGGGGGCGGAGGAGGGGGAGGGGGAGCGGACGAGTAGTGACATTTTAACTAATACAATCATAATTTGATCAATTAAGTTTGAATTCGTGATGTTATGCCCCTTTTTATATACGAGAACTAATTCAATACAAAACTCTCTATGATCGATCGAATTTTAACTTGATTTATTTGTTAATACTATTATCGATTCTTTCTAAGCTTATCAATAAAAATTCGAATATATAGATTAATTCGAATTTTAACATCAATTAACTCTTCTCAATCTAATATAATGATTTAACACATTCATTTGAGTTCTAACAGAAACAAAATGAAAATTAATATGAATCAAATTTATTTAAATCTATTAATTATAGGTACGAATATTAACCGGTATGGAAGAAGCTATTGATGGTTGGATAACAACAAATATTTTATTGGAAAAATTTAAACATCGACATTCAGAAAAGAAACAAATAGAACGTACGAATTCTGATGATGAATTTGATTCTGATATGGTTGGTGTACTTGACTTAGGTGGTGCTTCCACACAGGTTACATTCACTTGTAAGATTTATTTGTTTTTATATCTGTTAAACAGAAAAAATTGACAAAAAAGTTTTTATTTAGATGTAAATGATGTTACGAATGAACTAATTCCTGATGAATTTACGACAAATATTACGTTATTCGATACTATTTATAATCCATATGCACATAGTTATTTATGTTGGGGTAAAAATGAAGCATTAAGACGTTATAGAGCTCGTCTTCTTAATGCTGTACTTAATGCAAGACGACCATATTTGTCGAATGTAAAACAAATTCTTATAGGTGATCCATGTTTAGCTCCTGGTGCAAATGATTCATTAACAATAAATAATCTATTTCGTTCACCATGTACAGCTAATGAAAAACAACTATTTTATACTTATACAAATATATCAATATTTAAATTTATTGGAATTGGAAATGCTACACAATGTCGACGAAATCTTATTAATTTATTTGATGCTAAACGTAATGATAAAACAGTTAATTGTTCATTTAAATCAGAATATTGTACATTTGATCATGCATTTCAACCAAATCTACCAGAAAATATAAAATTTATTGGCTTATCTGGATATTACTATGTATTTAATAATCTTGCTCATGGTTATTAATTTACTAAAAGAAAAAGCTAATACAATAATAATAATAATAATTTGTTCATTTAGGTATGCCAAAACCCAAACAATCAACAACTGAACGATATAAACTTCGAGATTTTCCACAAGAAATTATTAATCAACGGCTTTTCAACGTTGTAAGTATAACATTTATTATCTAGATTTAATCTAAGTTTGAAAAGAAAAATATATTCAGTAAGGGTTCATAATACCACAAATTACTGTTTTGAATAAATGTATTATTTCGAAAAGTGTATTAAACACAAGTGATAAATTATTTGAGTATTTCTCTATGATTCTAAAAGGATATATACATCGGGACAAACAAAAAAGTGATGACAGTAGCACTATAACACATTATAGAAGGCTCAAGGGAAATTTCTCTCTCTATATATAAATACTGATAATTCAAACAGTGTTTTAATATTCTATAATATTTTATCATGCTTCAATGGCTATGATAATGCATAGAATACTGATTAAAGCTGTTAACTTCTGATTTAGATGAATAAGTCAAGTCTGCTTTAGGCTACCATGCTTGATTTCTCGAAGTAGTTGAAAAATGATATGAATGACTTTGTGAGTATTGAAAAGATGTTAAGGACAAAGTATGATCGAGCAGATCTGTAACTAAACAACACTGGAAAATATCAAACAGATTTATTTCTTTATTATTGATGATCCTCATATTATAAATGATAAATCTCAAGCGCAATTGATATAAATCATAGTGTCACCCAGAGAATAATTTCCAATCATCGTAAGCGTAAACAGATTACATATCATTATATCTCGGAACAGTTGACCCTCAGGATGATTATGAAAGATATAGTCTGAATTACAGATCTAGTAAGTTATTCTTCAGCTTCAACATTTCCTAGTACTTCACGAAATCATGCATATTATCTGTCAACTGTTCCGACAGATGAAGTCTGGCTGCCAAAAGCAAAATAGAATTGATTATGAATAACTCTTGCTGTTATATACATGATATAATACAAACTTCAATGTAAAAACTAAACAACTTTGATCGCAATTCAAAAGTAACTAAAGAATGATAAAACATTATAGAATTATAAAGTATAGTTTGAACTACCAGTATATATATATATAGAGAGAGAAAGAAATTTTCATTGAGTCTTTTATAAGGTATTATGATGCTATCATCATTACTTTTCATATGACTTGAATATTTTATTTCAAGAATTTTTTCTTTAAAAAAAATTCGAGTAAAGCATATTTTATATATATTTTTCTTTTCATTCAGTGTGAAACACATTATCAAAAACTTTATCACCAAGAATCTATGACACCAAATAATGAACAACACAAACGAGGTTTATGTTTTGATGCATGGTATATGTGGCTTTTGTTAACATATGCTATTGGTTTTAAAGAAAATAATTTAAAACGTTTAAGTTTTGCTAATACATTTCCAACAGGCAAAGTCGGTTGGACACTTGGTTATATGATAAATCAAACAAATTACATTCCAGCTGAATTTCGAGAAAGAAAATTAAGTAAAAATCATTTTATAGGTCGATTATCAACTTCATTATCAATTGCTTTAATTACATCTACATTTCTTCTTCTTACATGTTATGCATGTTATAAAAAAAAATCAACCATAGTATCAAAGAGTAAAGATGGTTATATCAAACCAACTGAGCAAGCGAATGTTTAAAATACTAGTATCTAGATTTGGAATTAAATCGACCTTGTATCAAAAAAATTCATCCAGCTCATCAAGGCAACAATTAGACAAAAACAAAAATAATACAGAATGATGTTCATATTGTATTTACAGATAGATATTTATTTATACATATTTTTTTTCTTTTAATCATATTATATATTGTCAAGTGTGTTTTCCTGTTTTGTCATACCGTTTTACTTGATATTTAGAAAAATAACTATTGTTGTGTTTTTGTCTCATTTCTTTTTTTTGTTTTTTTTTTTCATTAATATGATCCGTAGCAGTAGTAATCAATATTGTTCACTCGTTTTCTCGTTAATTAAGTAAAATTTATGTCATAGCTAAATTACAACTTGATGATATAGGAGATTTAGGTACACAACAGTGTATTTCTATTACATGAATTCGTTTCGATTTTTGCTAATCTATGTGATGAAAATCGCAGTTTGTTAATGTCTTTTTATGATTCATAATTAATACTCTACTCTGATAATGTCGTATTGATTATTATTATCAAGATGATTTGTAATAACATCCACACTCTCTTAACAACTTCAATACTAATAAAAAAAAAAGGACTTGTCGAAGAATATATTAACCAAGATGGATTAAAACAGATATCATTTATAGTACGTTTTTCGTCAGTAGATGCTGACAAAAAACAAGTCGTATCTTCGACATAACCTCACTACAATATAGCAATATTCCTGTATCTAATATTGTGACGGCAAACGGCGCATTTACATGTCGTGTTTTTTGTTTTTCGGGGAAGCAAAAATTTAGATAGAATCTTAGATATAAGTATCACATCCTGTATTAGTAGTTGTTCGTTGACGATCACGAACTTAATATTGTGTCTTTCCTAGGGATTTTTTTTTTATTTTTATTGATTCACAAAAATTAAAATAGTAAAACATTATTCTTCATCCTTGAACAAAAATAAAAGTATACCTTGCGTGTAACATCTTCCTGCACAGTTTTGAATAGCTTCTACAGCAAAATAAAATGATTCACGTGTACAACAGACAAAGGCTTGTCTTTCTTTGCTGTGTACTGGTTGCAATGAATTTACTAATACATATTTAGTACATATCTTCAGAATGTAACAAACTATCTAATTCTAAAAATAATTCTGAAGTTATTCTTTTTTTCGTACATGGTTACTGCAATATTTGGAAATAAAAAATTTCAAATAAAATTCTTTACGTTTATCATTTAGCGATTCTTATCAATGAATTACGATTCATCATCCAAGCTGAGACGATTTTCACAACTTTGGTATGCGCTGAACTCTTTATAGATTGGGATGGACAGAATAGTTCATATTTCAATTTAATTAGTAGTCGACTTTGTGAAGTTTATTTAGTGGTTGATTTTGTTGTCAATACCCTGAAGTTTTCTAGCACATGTATACATGTTCTTTACAATATATCATTCATTCTATCAATGTACTTTTTACTATCTTTGAGATTCTTTTGCTGCTATTTTCAAACAGAGTAATTATACATTATATTCATGTTGCCATAGGATTGACCGAACTGAAAATGGTTTTCAAATAGAGATCTTTCAAAGAGTTCAATTTTTTTTTTGTTTTACGTGAAATACCATTGTCTCTTCATATCTTCATTTTATATTCTATCTGTAAGAGACAATTATTTTCACGTATAGGTTTAATATTATAAACGTGACAAAAAATGTGCATTAAGAATAAATCTTCATGTCATTAATCTTTGCAACATCTGAAATTGATAATAGAAGCAAATGAAATAAACGATTCTATACTATCATCTTAGTTACTTCATTATTCTATTTGTTTTCCTAAATGATCATTAACGTAGAAGTTGATTTGTTTCATTAGATTACGATAAACTATATACACTAATTCACTATTATATCAAAAATATGCCGCAAGATTTTGCAACAGAAAAGAAAATGTTCCATAGCAATGCATATATATACTTAAATATTTCTTTTTTTTTTTGTTTAAAAGACAAAAAACATAAGGACGATTCGGATTTTATTACAAACAATAAGATATTGATATCGAAATCTCTATAATCGTACTTTGTGTGAAGCAATTCTATTGACCTATGATACAAATCAAAAAATATTAGATTCATTTTCGTACGATGGGCGTGCTGGAATGTACTTAAACAATAGTGGGATAAAGATATATGAAAGTACTTGATAGAAATAATGACATTATATATCTAAAATTGTAATTCTCGTTTAATTACAAGTAATTTCTTGAGAGAACTGGTTAAATAGAGTATAAATGCTTTGTTTCGGTTGCATTGACATTCTCAAGGTACAATTATTAACCAATTAGATACAGATAACATATCTTGAATATACAGTTGACAGACAATATCTTTTTCTCCACACTTTTAAAAGATATCTACTGTACAATGAATACGAATCATTATGAAATCTATATGTATATTAATGAGTTTTATATCTATTTAATTATCAAGTTTGAAAATCTTCTTTTTTTTTTATCAAATATGATGAAAATGATTGATTCATTTCTCGAACTTTTATTCGAATAAAAAAATAAATGATTAATTACTTAAAATAAGATTTAATATCAACAGATAAGTCAAAACTAGAAAAGAATGGAGACATATAAGAGGTCAAATTAGTTGACCGTAAAAATGTCAACGTGAAAAATTCTTTCGAAAACTCTGACTAACAAGACACAGTTTGTATTATATAGGATAATACTAACATTATAATACAGATCCAACACATATCAAGAAATACAAAAGAAAAATTTTATGCATTGTCATTTTTGTTTGTTTGTTTAGCAACTGTAAATGATTAAGTATCTAAATTGTCGTTTATCAAGATAGTTCGATGTAGGATGTCAGTATGTGAAGAAACGACTCTCACGTCCACGTCGTTACTACTGATTTCAAATTCAGACAAGTAGAATTATGAGAGAAAAAAAAAACAATGAACTATATATATGCTTAGAGTCAGCATTTTTCTTTTGGTATTTTCCGATTTCGACATTTTTCTAGCACACCGTCAAATTGGTTCTTTACTGTTTTGCTTATACAACTTCATTGAATCATATATCAACGGAAAGAGCATGTGAATACCTAACATTTTGGTACTATTTTCATGATGTTTTGATGGAATTTGAAAATTTAAAAGCGATAAGCAAAGTTACATATTATTACTCTAATAATCCACCCAATAACGTTAGATTCAATTTGAGAATAAAACAACAATGAAATCATGAATCTCATAGCTCTTTTAGGCACCTTTAATTTCATATTATAAAATCATCAATTGATTGTTTAATTAAAAGAGATATAGATCTGATCTATTGGGAATTATTAATACCCGCATATTTACTGTATTTATCATTCATTTTTATCTTTTAACAAATATTTAAATTTCAAAAATTGAAGTAACCAAAATTCTCGTATTGTTCATTTAATAGATCTTGTAAAAAGCTAGAAAGTCATATATTTTTCAAAATCGAAACAATTTGGCCAATTGAAAAATTCCTCAGTGTACTAATTATTCTACAGGCTTAATTTTAGTAGAAACTAATATAATATTTGGAATCAGTATGAAAAAAAAAAGAAGTTGATCTTACGAGGTCACATATGTAAGTGTAAAATCGCTTTTGAGTCAAGACTATGCGCATCATGTAGGCGTTAGTGAGACTAGAAGAAGTCCAAAAGGATAAGGGCTGCTAGGCCTATCTTCCCGAGTTATGACCGTTTTATTGAATTTTTTACCCTATGCAAGGTACTTCGAGGCAAATCGAAAGAAGGAATTTTGAGCTGAAATTTTGCCCATAAGTAGGCCTAATGATCCCTAGAATGTCCTGAAAGTTTCAGCCAAAACGAATGTTTCTTTCTTGAGATATTGGACTTACAAGAATGTCAAATTTTGTGAACTGCTTGTGACAGGTGACTATNCAAAATTTCATCTAGCTGACAGGTCATTTTCATGAGTTGTTTTGCATGTTTTTCAAATATGATTAGTTTTAAAAGAATTTCGTCTTATACATTATCGAAGAAAAAGACGTGCCCGCTCCTCCTCTTTCGATTGGTGAAAACCGCAGGCAGCTAGGTATTGCGGTTGTCGAGTTATTGAGCTTACACTCACCCCTCTTTTATTCTGGCGCGGACATTAGTTCATCACATGTATATCTCATTTAATTAAACAATCAATTAGTAATTTTATATATAGAATTTAAGCTGCGTAAAAGAGCCATGAAATTCATGATTTCATTGGAGTTTTGTCGTGTCTGTTTATTCTCAAATTGAATTTACCGTTATTAGATGGATTATTAGAGTAATAAGGTAACTCTATTGATAGGTTTTAGACTTCAAAATTTGATCAGAACATTATGAAAACAGTGCCATAATATTAGTATAAACATGTTCTTTCCGTTGATATATAATTCAATGGACTTGGACAAGAAAATTTACTAATGAATCTATTTCATCGCTTATTTTAGTACAAAAAATAAAATATGAACGATATTGAATTTTTTCTCATATTGAAAAATTTCAATCTCAAGTGTTGTTTTTCCCCGAACATGTTTAGTTTATTCAAAAAAAAAAAAATCAATAAACTTTTCGTTACCAGCATGTCGAATGCAAATTTACGAACGCAAACATGCTCTTATAATTGAATGAAATTTAATAGGATCTCTAATAAATTGATTTTACTGTTAAATTAATCATCAGTTGAAAGAATAAACATTTTTACATATATTTATATTAAAAGAATTTATTCAGAAAAATAATTCTCGTAAAAAATTGAAGTCAAATGAAAGATGAGTATATCCCGCTTTGCCTTGAACAGCCCATAATTATGCATATTAATTTATTTTCAATTTCGAATGAAGTGTTGATTGAGTCTAGAATAAAATTTTATCTGATCAAATATTAGAATTATTGATCAATACAATTACAAATATTATTTATTCGTTGATACAAAATTGTTAAACACTCAGTTTATGATTGATCAGATTTGCTAATCCAATCTTTTGATATTGACAGTGAGTGACCTCTATTAAAAGATTTTCATAAAAAACTTTCTCTTAAATATAAATAAAAATGTTTCAAATAGTAAAAATAAATTTACAATTCTTTTAAAAAATAGTCAGTTCTCAATATGTTTCATCAATCTTTCCTATAGACCTCTGTTGTGAAACTTCTCACTACAGATCATCGTACTGTTTTCTTTTTTTCGAAAATAATTTCAACCAACAACAGCTGAAAAATAAAATCATGAAACGAGCTCTCGTATGTTTGGTTCGTCAACGAGCACTTGCTCGTAGTGCTGAATCAGCAAAAGTAAATTTATATATTAATAAATTATGTCTTTTTTTCTATTGTATAATATTTTATTTTAAGTATCTTGGATGCAATCATGCTTTTGCTTTATCAACATCTCGACCAATGTCGACAACATCAACATGTTATGCTGCTCCATCAGCACAAACAACACCAGAAGTTTCTTCGATTCTTGAACAAAAAATTCTTGGTTATCAATCAAAACAAGATCTTGAAGAAACTGGACGAGTTTTAACTATTGGTGATGGTATTGCTCGTGTCTATGGATTAAAAAATATTCAAGCCGAAGAGATGGTGGAATTTTCTAGTGGTTTAAAGGTACATTCTAATAGTTATAAACTATGACATATGAGTGGAACATTTTAAATCCTAAGAATCAGTTTGTTTCGTGTATTGATGATAACATTATGAGAAATTTGCTCGAACACTTTTAGGGTATGGCACTTAACTTGGAACCTGATAATGTCGGTGTTGTCGTATTTGGTAATGATCGATTAATTAAAGAAGGTGATATTGTTAAACGAACTGGTGCTATCGTTGATGTACCTATTGGTGATGAATTACTCGGTCGTGTTGTTGATGCTCTTGGTAATCCTATCGATGGCAAAGTAAACATTAGTTTGTTCTTTTTTTTTTTGTATTTTTATTATCAATCGAAATTATTTATAGGGTCCATTAAATACAAAAAAACGAGCTCGTGTTGGTATTAAAGCACCTGGTATTATTCCACGTATATCCGTACGTGAACCTATGCAAACAGGTATGAAAGCTGTCGATAGTTTAGTACCAATTGGTCGTGGTCAACGTGAATTAATTATTGGTGATCGTCAAACTGGTAAAACAGCTGTTGCTATTGATACAATAATTAATCAAAAACGTTTTAATGATGCTGGTGAAGAAAAGAAAAAACTTTATTGTATTTATGTTGCTATTGGACAAAAACGTTCAACTGTTGCTCAACTCGTCAAACGACTTACTGATGCTGGTAGATATAAAATTAATGATCGGAAAGTTTTTAGACAAGATATTTGTTCAATTTTAATCTACTAGAACGTATTTCATATGAGTTAGGACTAGAATTTTGTACTCTTTTTGAATATGGAATTAGAAAGCAAGGAGGAGGGGGAAGGGAAACGTTAAACAGTAAAATTGACCTCCTCTCGAAATTCAGTTTATTATTTTCTCAACAGTCGATTGTTATTCGAATTAGACTTCATTCCGGCTGGCTCAAAATTCTAAATATGAAAAAATATTGTTCTTGTTCTTTTGGATGACATGGCTCGTTTATATATACGAAATGAGGATACTCATGACAAAATTTCCTTTCTATTGAGCTGTGGAAGTAATGATAGGATTTTTAAAGTTCTACAATATAATATTATTACGTTGGGCTTAATGTTTGACTAATATTTAATTAGAATAATCAGACCTTCTATAAAAAAAAATATATCTTTGAAATCAGTATAAAAACCCAAGTTGATCGATATGTATCACACTCTCCCCCCAACAACTTTTATATTCGTCGAAAAATAAAGTTAATCCAAATGGCAGATGAACATAAAAGTTGTCAAAGGAAGGCGCGATACATATAAATCGACTCTCGAGTTTTATGCTAATTATCAAAATTTACCAAGAAAGAGCAAATTTTGGTATTCAAAGTGGATCTTTGCTTTCACAGCTAAATAGCGATAGAGATTTGTCATATATATTCTCATTCTGTATATACAAACAAGTGATGTTATCTTATAAAGAATAATATTTTATCATATTGTGCTATATGTTATTTAATTCAATAAAGGAAAGTTTTTCATATAAACATTGCATAGTCGGAATGCAATCTAATTCACATTGACTCTTCGGAAATTAATAAACTCAATTTAGAGAAAAGTGTGCTTTTGATTTCTAGCAAGTCAAAAGTAAACAAACATCTTATCTAAAAAACTTTTTCGTCATCCATTATACATCATATTATTTTGTTACATTTTAAAATGTTTGGTTGTTTTGTATAGATGCTATGAAATATTCAGTTATTGTTGCTGCTACTGCTTCTGATGCAGCACCATTACAATATTTAGCACCATATTCAGGTTGTGCTATGGGTGAACATTTTCGCGATACAGGTCGACATGCTTTAATTATCTATGATGATCTTTCCAAACAAGTAAAACTAAATGAAATATTTGAATTTTATGAAGAAAATTTTGATGTTTTTTTTTTTCTTCAGGCTGTTGCTTATCGTCAAATGTCTTTATTATTACGTCGTCCACCTGGTCGTGAAGCTTATCCAGGTGATGTCTTTTATCTTCATAGTCGTTTACTTGAACGTGCTGCTAAAATGAATGATAGTCATGGTGGTGGTTCATTGACAGCTTTACCTATTATTGAAACACAAGCTGGTAAAAAAAAATTTATATAATTTATATTAGAATTAAATAAAAAACATAATTATTTATTTAGGTGATGTATCTGCTTATATCCCAACTAATGTCATTTCAATTACAGATGGTCAAATCTTTTTAGAAACTGAATTATTTTATAAAGGTATTCGTCCAGCTATTAATGTAGGTTTATCAGTATCACGTGTTGGTAGTGCTGCTCAGACAAAAGCTATGAAACAAGTAAAATATTTTAAAGATTTTTAATTTAAATTTTTTTTTCGAAAATAAATTAATGAATAGGTTTCAGGCAAAATGAAACTTGAATTAGCTCAATATCGTGAAGTTGCTGCTTTTGCACAATTTGGTTCAGATCTTGATGCAGCTACTCAATCATTACTTAATCGTGGTGTTCGACTTACTGAATTACTTAAACAAGGACAATATGGTTAGTTAGAAACTTTTTATTTATTTGTTTTTTTTTCTTCTTATCGTCTAATAAAAATTTCATTTGTTTTGTTTAGTACCAATGGCTATTGAAGAACAAGTATGTGTAATTTATGCTGGTGTTCGTGGCCATTTGGATAAACTTGATCCATCAAAAATAACTAAATTTGAACAAGCTTTCTTACAACATTTAAGAGGACAACATAAAGATGTACTTGAATCAGTTCGTTCAAAGAATGAAATTACTCCTGAAACAGATGCTAAACTTAAAGAAATTGTTCAAAATTTTGTTGCTTCATTCAAGGCCTAAATTAATAAACAATCATTATGACTATGTCATTTTTTTAAAAAAAAATATTTAAGTAGCGACGTGTTTTTTTTTGTTTCTCTTTGTCCAGATTTCGAAGAAGATAAAAGTTCTATATTAGACATGTAATCTATCCAAATACACTATAACCCATTTCGTTTGTGCCACCTGTTGCATCTTCTTTTTTCTTTTCTATAGTCTAATTTGGCATATTTGTCTGTTTTTTTTCTCTCTCTCTCTTTTTTTTTCTCTCTCCATCCGTCATATAAAATAGAATATCAAGACAAATTTAAAACATCTTTGATAATAACCAGAAGAAGAAATAAATAGTTTATGCGAGAATAACATTTTATTTAATCAATCAAAATCAACTGCATGCAGTATAAAGGAATAACAAAAGGCCCTAGATTAAAATAAATGTAGGAAAAGATGTAATTATATTTTTCTTTTTTTTTGTGTGTTGTGATTTTTGTAAATATTTGTTTTTATCGAACAAATGCTTGATATTGACAATTAGGCGGTCTGAGTGTAATACCAGGTAGACCACGAAGATCTTTTGGAACCCAACCATCAACAAAACGAAATTCAAACTTTTGAAATAAACTGACTAATATTAAAAATAATTGAATTTTTGCAATTTGTTCGCCTATAAAAGAAAAAAAAAGTATGTTTATAGAAAATAAATAAAGATTTACCTGTGCAAGCACGTTTGCCAACACTGAACGGCATCATAGCTGGATGATTAACATCTTTTAAATTATTATTTTCATCCAAAAATCTTTCGGGTTCAAAGTTATCTGGTTTTGACCATTGTGTTTCATCTTTCATAGCTGACCACATATTAACAAGTATAAATGTATCTTTAGGAATAAAATAATTTTGAAATGTAATATCATGCGTCGTTGCTCGTGGTAATAATATTGGTCCAGCACAATGACAACGCATTGATTCAAGTAAAACAGCTTCGATATAAGGCATTTGAATACGATCTTTATCACATGGTGGTCGATCTTTACCAATAATACGATCAATTTCTTCATGAATTTTTTTTTGAACATGTGGATGTGATACAGTATAAAATATTGTCCAATTCAATGTATTTGATACTGTTTCAGTACCAGCAACAAAAAGATCTTGAACAAGTGAATCAAGATTTTCTTTTGAAAAATGTCGATGTTCACTCATTTCATCCAAATAAGCATCAACAATATTATTAACAAATTCTGGATCAAAATTTGTTTCACGTTCATCCACTAATTTTTGTATAACACGATTGCAATCATTTACATTTTCAAATATATTGTTTTTAAATCGTCGAGTAAATGGTAAAAAATTAAAACATGCTATTGTTGCTGTTTGATTAAAATTTTCATTAATTTTTTCAAATAAATTTGTCATATTCATTGTTTCAAAATAACGCCCAAATGTAAGAGTACATATATTATTACATGCTATTTGACTTAACATATTACCAATACGAAATGGTGAGGATTGTTTTTCTCGAAGTTTTTCAGATACTAAACGAATTTCATCAAGACACCCATTTTCTAATGATGATCGTCGTCGACGACCAAATCGATTAAAACTTTTAATTAAGAAATTTTTATGCTCATTAAATTCCCGTCCATATGGAGCTGATATAACACCTTTGCCATGTAGCGTTGCATGTATCATATGAAGATATGGACGACCAGCAAATGTTTCACTATGATCATGTAGTGCTTCACGAATAACTGATGTTGAATTTAGTACAACAACTGATTGTGAACCAAGGTGAAGACGAAATATCGGTCCATATTTTGGCATCTTTGACCAACGATATATTGTTTCATATGGTCGATAACCTAGTTGAAGAAGATTACCTACTATTGGCCATGGACGTGGACCATCGGGGACTGTTGTTAATGAATTGGTTTTTCTGTCTTTATGACACTAAAATAATGCAAACGTAATAATTAATTTCTACATTTGAATATCATTAGTTAAGAGTTAATTAGTAACATTAATGATGAGACTTACCTTTTGACGCTTAATATTCATGCCCAGCATGATAATAAAGGCGACCAGCACCAAGAATAACATTATTGTAGAAAATTTTGCGTCGAAATGTTTGTATTTATCACAATTGGATCTTTTTTATATCATGTTCTAGAAGAAGCTAAAAGAATATTTGAAAATAAATGATTTTTTTCGGCAACAAATTTTTATAAATAATTAATATTGCGTAGGCAATCGAAGAAACACTCTATTTTGAAATCATACAGATTTTTCATTGATTTTTACTCATTTAAGGACAAAACATTTCTTATTGTTATAGAAACCAATGCATATTTCTGGTATTTGTCAGTAAAGAAAATAATTACTTATGATAGAAACCAAAAAGAGATGTTTTTTTTTAGAACGTATGATTTCAATAATCAAGTGAGTCACAGAATTTTTGTCCTTTCCGGATATTTATTATAATTGTTTAAAAGTACATTTTATGATATTATTGTTGTTAGATCAGACATCCTTTATTAATTTTAGTTTTTCAATGATAATTACAAATATTGAGATTTAAATATAAGTATCAAATGAATATCTTTTAAAATTTTAAAAGATCTCGTTTTATAATTAATATGAAAATTTTAAAAATGCTGATATTAATTTAAAAAGAGAGTATTATCAGATTGATTCTTATCTTCAAAATCTTTGTAAAGAATCTTCTTTCACATTACCTTCAAGAGAAAAAAGTCACACGAGTATTTTTGTTTTATTTGTGTTAAAAATAAAAATTTTCATCTATGTTATTTTAATATAATTTGAAATAATTCAAAATATATTCTAATTAGATTGATTCGTAATTCGACATGTACGACACTCAGATATTTTGCGCTCGATCCAGTTTCCGTAGATTCTTGTTGAGTAGTTCTAATTGTAGCTACAGTGAATCTAGTATGTTCCTGGTCTCGGTTTTTCTAACCTTTCCTCAATGGGCTTGATCCGGCACATGTGTACTCACGTGCGAGAATTACTGAGAAAAGAACGTGACTAACAACTGAAAGAAAAAATAGATAAAATCATGTTTTTAATTTTGTATTATCAAAGGATTTATTATAGTCATATTCACAAACGAAAAAAGTAAGGTTGTCTAACGATGATGAAGCCATTGTTCAGGGAACAAATGCAATCAGAGAATTTGTTTATCATAATGTTTTCTTTTTGTCTGTATTGCAAGAAATTAGCATAAAAATAATAAATTAATTAATGATGTACAATAAACTTTACTTGAAAAATCGCAGAGCTAAGTATATCATATACAGTGGACGTCGAAAGTCTCGCACCACTTTTTTGTTTTGAGTGGTGTATTTAAACTACACAATATTAATTCAATTCAATTATATGTTTGGATAGCAGAGATCGAGTACTATATATACACATCTGTTCAATTCAAAAAACCCTTGAATATGAAATACAATAAGAAAAACAAACTCCAGTACTAAGAAAAAAATTATATTAAAAAAGGCAAAATGATATTGTTGTTATAGGATACTTTTATAGGCAGTCACTCATAAAAAACTCAAAGTATTCAGAAAACTTATCATTTTAACAGACTTTGCAGAGCTTTTTTCGCTGATCATTTTGGTAAAAAAATATTTTGAATTTCATTGAGAAATGACGGTATTATAATCAAAATATTAAACACTGTGGAATATCCGGTGTTCCAAAAATGTTTCCAACATAGTTTGTTTTGTGAATATCTCTGCAAAGACAAATGATAAAATCTTGGTTTTTATTTCAAAAGATGCGCCGTGAAATGCTCTACAAAAATCTGTAAGAACAAACCCTATTGACTTCTTTTGATGGTTTCTTCTTATGCTCAAAATGAAAAAATAATCCATGATAGAGGGTACTAGTACATTTCGTCGCACGATCACTTCGTCGCAGAACATTTTGTCGCGTTCTGTTCGGCCCAGAACAATTTTTTTTCGTTCGGTTCGTTGCATCCTTCTCAATTAATTCTTTTTTTTTAAATAACCAATTGCAATAAAATAAAATAAATTAAAAATTCTGAAAGATGTATATGTTAACGATAAACGATTGACTATTCTAAGGCATATGACTTTTATTGGGAAAACGGATCAATAAAAAATATTAATCAAAAGTGATCATGATAGAGCTAAAGTGAACGAAGAATAATTAGAATTGTCNAGCATAAAAAGCTGAGTTAATACATGTATTATTCGAAGCTTTTCTGAAACTTTTGTTTTTCGTCCAAAAATTTGGCCCCTGGTCCCCCTCAGGAATACCATGAAAAAGAAATGCAATAAAAATCCTGCTTTTCGTTTCTAAAAATCTCCTAGTTCGGCATCTAATAACTTAGATTGGTTCACTGAGTATTCTCATGGCAATAAGATGATGACTTCATGTAATGTATTTTTCGAGTATCCCTGAGGGGGACCAGGGGCCAAATTTTTGGACGAAAAACAAAAGTTTCAGAAAAGCTTCGAATAATACATGTATTAACTCAGCTTTTTATGCTGATTTCGAATATGGTATTTGTTTCACAATTTAATGAAGTTTGGTTGAAAAAAATGACGATTCAGGGCAGAATTTCAGCCTAGTCGCTTTTGATTTAGTAAAAGCTCTATTTCTCAGCCCGAGAAAAAAAAATTTTAAAACCCATACGTAGTTTTTTTCCTTGTCAAATAACGATTCAATTGATGTATAAATATTGAGAAAATGTTTTGAAATAAAAGACTACATAGATTTGCAAGATGAAGGTATCGCTATACTAACGATTAAGCTTTGGGAAGACAATAACTACACCAAAAAATATTCAAAAATATCACCAAATTATACCAAAAGACTCAGTTTGAAACGATAAATTTAAATAGCTCGGTTTAGAAAAAAATTAACACATCGAAAAGGACGAAATTTTCGCTTCTTTACGGGAGTGGTCATGGATTGGCTATGTTCGGATTTTCTAGTATTTTTAGGTTTTCAGACGCAAAACGTAACCAAAACACAAAAAAATATACATATTCGGAATCAGCTCGACGAGCTCTATCGAATGATATGTTAAACATAAACACTATTTTTTTTGCTACACTTTTACGTTTGGTGCACCTTATAAAATGAGAGAAAATGTCGGTATTGAAAGGGTTAACATAATAAAAATGTTTGGAAGACTGTTATATTTTGCATGTATCTCGGCTTAAGAAAATGATAGCATCTTGATTTTTTTTTCAAAAGATGCATCGTCAAAAGCTCTACAAAAGCCGTATAAAGAAATTCCTATTGCACAGCAAAAAGCCTTCCAAACATTTTTATTATCATGTTGTCTTTTTTTATATAACTTTTTTTCGTAGTACTGGCGTTTGTTTTTCTTATTGTATTTCATATTCAAGGGTTTTCGAATTGAACAGATGTATATACAGGTTGATTACGTTATTTTTAATAGTTTTGTGTCGTTTGCTGTATTTATGCAATACATCGATTTTTTTTTATTTGAACAATTGGATAGAGCATCAGCTCTTCTATCAAATCATATAATTTGTTTGTTAGTTTCTCTGGCTCTAGCCCAAAATTTTGATCAATCTCAAACAAGTGTGAAGAAAAATTTTTTTTTGAGGTTGTTGTCATGATTTTGAATAGTTTTATTTTTCATATACAGACTGCTTGTATGATGCTTAATAGTATTTCCGATAACACGTGTACATCATATATTGAACGGTTTTTTTCCTCTCGATGTCAGTTATAGCCTTCCTCTTTAGTTCAATTCGTTTAAAGTACAGGTCGATTACGTTATTTTTAATAGTTTTGTGCAGTCTACTGTATCTAAGTACAACATCGGGAATTTCTTATTTCGATACAGTTGGATAGCGCATCAACTGCTCTATCGAACCATATGGTTTCGATTTTATTTCTTTTGGCTGCACTCCAAAAATTAATAAGTTACAAATGAAGTCAAAAAAAAGTTTTTAGAAAGTACAAATTTTGTAGTTCGTTTTTACATCATCTAATAGGTTTTATTAAAAAAACAAAATATACCAGAAGATGCACCGTGAAAAGCTCTACAATTTACATAAGACCGCCTCACTTTTTTTGTCTTCAAACGGACTAAATTCTAATTTCTCCGTTGAAAAAATCGTTTTTTTTTCACGAAAAAGATATGTCCTTTTACGCTTTAATATTGTTATCACCTATTATGTCTTCTTAAAAAAGCTATACGCACCAAAAGAATCAGCGTGAAAAGCTCTACAAATTACATAGTAAAGCTTATTGAAATTGCTTTAAAAGAAATTTCAAAAACGCTGTGACACCAATACTCGCACAGGCCACATTTGATCGATCAGATTTTTGTCCATTTTGAAAACAAAAAGAGTAGAAGTAAAACAAGCGATCTTATGTAAATTGTAGAGCTTTTCACGGCGCATCTTCTGGTATGTTTCGTTTTTAATAAAGCCTATTAGATGCTATAAAAGCAAAGTTCAAAATATGGTCATTCATTCTGTCCCAGCAATTTTCTAAAAAAATTTTTTTTGACTTCATTTGTAACTTATTAATTTTTGGAGTGCAGCCAAAGGAAATAAAATCGAAACCATATGGTTTGATAGAGCAGTTGATGCTCTATCCAACTGTATCGAAATAAGAAATTTCCGATATTGTACTTAGATATAGTAGACTATACAAAACTATTAAAAATAACGTAATCAACCTGTATATAGTACTCGATCTCTGCTATCCAAACATATAATTGAATTTGATTAATGTTGTGTAGTTTAAATACACGACTGAAGACAAAAAAGTGGTACGAGACTTTTGACGTCCACTGTAGTTTCAAATTCCGGTCTCGTATATGTTGATTGGTAATGTTTATTAATTTTATAGAATATAAATATTAACAAAAGCTCAACAGTATAAAAATTCTGATATAACAATGCTTGATTTTGTGAACTACTGCCAAAGATTAATATCTAACTAGTGATAGTTTTTTTTTTATTGAACATAAAATAAATATTATTGCTGTTCAGATATAAGAGAAGTTTCACCCTCGATAGGACTCATTGTGTGTATTGTAGATAATTGTTTATTTCTATGTATAATAATCCAATCATATTCATAATCATATTGATCACCTTTTTGATAAAGTAAATGGCGAAATAAATGTCTTAAATAATTATAATCAGGTCGATTATCAAATATAAGTGTACGACAATAATCAAGAAATAAAACACATTCTTTTGGATAATTTTTACAAATTTGTTCAGATGTCATTTTCATTTTCATTTCAGCAATACGTTCAAATTTAGATTTTCTTGCTGTTGCTTGTAAACCTTGCCATGGTAATGTACCCATTATAAAATACATGAATACATAACTAATAGCTTCTAAATCATCACGACGTGATTGTTCACTACCTTTATGAGCATTTATTGATGCATATCGAGCAGTACCTAATATTTCGCAATGGGTCAAATACAAAAAACATAAAAACTGACTAGCAAACGAGTATATTTCAAATATATGTGCCGTTTCAAGGAAAACACGACATACCTACTGTTCATTTGGCTTTGATTTTTTACAAGACTATTTGTCTTCATGATTTTCGAGTTACGAAGGAACCTTTTCGATGTTCCTTTCGATTTTTTTGCTTGCAGATACTAAATGGTGTTCTAATAAAGCCTTACAGAGTTTCGAATTTCTATTGAGATTTTATTGGACTATAGATTTCTTTTTCGAGTCTCACATTTTCGAAAAACTGAAGCTTTGCGCATATAGAGAATCTAATTAGTTTAGTTTTCATTAAAAAATTTTGAAGAAAATCTCTGCGAGACATGGAACTTTCAAAACATGCATGGCATATATATACTATCCATGTAGAAGAGTCTATATCTTAAAGAGATTTTCTTCGAAATTTTTGAATTTTTGTTTTTGGAAGCTAGACTAATAGTTGAGTTCTTTGTGTGTGTGAAATTTCAGATCGAAATTCTAAAATACGAGTTTTCCGAAACCTTGAAAACTCGAAGAAAAAATTTCGATATCTTAATCAAATCTTAATCTAGGAACTTAAATGCTCAATATAGAATATTTTTCTAAACATTCATATAAATACTCATAATCTAATGCTCCTTGTCTTTGAATAGATTATCAATTATTGTCTGGACTCCACTGAGTTATTTCTCTATAATGCTAAAACATCTTTTTGCTCATTTTATTTTACAAACAACCGATAGTGAGAATTCTTTTGAAACAATCACAAAACAGCTAAAATGTCAATTGAATAACTTATATTTTTATCTTACGATTCATTCCAAAAATACTTCTATACCTGTTAGACTTTTATTACTTTTCCAAGGTATGTGTACAAGCGATTTAGGATCTCTATATCGTTTTGAAAGACCAAAGTCGATTATATAAACAGTATTACCCATAGATTTAACACCCATTAAAAAATTATCTAAAATATAATTTAATCATATTTTAATTATAAAGAAAAACAAAAAATAAATCAATCAAACTCTCTTAACCCGGTTTGATATCACGATGAATAAGATGACATGTATGAACATATTCAATTCTTGAAATCATTTGATCAACAAGCATTAATGCTGTTTTTAGTGTAAATTTTCTATTACAATAATTAAATAAATCTTCTAATGATGGACCTAATAATTCAATAATAAGAATATCATATGTTCCTTCACTACCATAATAATCAATTTTTGGAAAACCTTTACCACCTTGAAGTATTGTATAGATTTTATACTATTAAATAAAATATTTAAATTAAAATAGGGAAAATATAATTCAATTTCATTTACTTCAATTGATAATTGAGGATTATTATTCATAATCTGTGATTCTATTTTCATTGCCCATTGTTCATGTGTATGAATATGTTCACATAAATAAACTTGTCCAAATGATCCAGCACCTAATTTTGATTCAATTCGATAATTATCAGCTATAATACGACCAGTCATATCAAGTTCATGATATTCTTCTTCTTCAGTACCATATGAATCATCATTAATTTGTATTTGAGAATTAGTCCCATTGGACTCAATTGTATCTGTTATTATCGTCGACGTGATTTAAATAAATAAAAACATACAAACAAACAATATATACATATATAAATATATATATTCTCTCCCGCATTATTTTCATTTATTAAAAATATAAAACACACACACACACACACACACACTTTTAAATAAAATCAAAGAAAAAGAAAAATAAGACTTTATTTTTAATATTAAGCTTGATCTCGTTTACGTTTAATTAATGAACAAGTAAGTGATGACGATGATGATGATGATGAAAATGTAAGTAATTGTTGATATGAACGTTTTTTAAGTATGATTTTATCTGTATATTCTTGATCACGTAATAAATCACTGAATGTTTGTGATGTAGTTATAGATTTATATCGTCGTGCCCAAACACCGCTTACATTTGTTGTAGCACAACGAGCATATAATTTTGATTGACTACTTTCATCTAATATAATAGCACTTGGAAAACGTTTATTTCGAATATTAGCACTTTTATGTGATACTTCAGGTAAACTTGAATATTGTTTTCCTGTTGTCATTGATAGAGGTGAACGAGCTTTTATTGCTCGAACAGCTGATGCGTTTATTGGTAATAATGACATGTATGCATCACGTGCACTCTAATTAGAAAAAAAAATAAATTAAATTAAAAAAAAAAAAGTCATTTTTAATTATAAACAATAATTACAATTTTCTTTTCTGATGCAGTTAACGGTTTTTGTCGACTTTTTCCTTTTGGAAATAAATCTTTTGCATTATACGAACGATCATCATGACCGAGCATTCTAGTTCCATCGATATATGTTGTTGTCATAGTTCGTTTTAATTGTCCAGGCCACATATTGTAAGTTGATGATGTTAATGTCGAATTATAATCAAAACAATCTTTGTGTGTTGTTGCTGAATTCATTGGTACACGACGAAATGATGTATCATAAAAGTCCATATCACTTGTTGCCATTTTTCTTGTTTATATTTAACAATTTTAAAATCTAGCAGTTGATTGAAATCTACAATTTTTGACGATCAAACTTTAACAATGAACAAAATAAATAAAAAAGAGAAAAAAAAAAAGGTAGTTACAAAAATATGAAGCACAGTCAACGAAAGAGAGTGCAAAAAAAAAAGGTGTAAAATGGAATTTAAAAATTTTCTCGTCTACCTTTGAACTACGTAAAGCTGAAAAACGAGTCTATACGTTAGATTATTAATTAGAGCTATTGACTATTTTAATTTACTTCATCATAGGAAAAAAAAACAAACGAACAAAATGGGAGTGGATGATGATGTATTACTTTAAATTTATTATTAACGATGTGCCGTACAAATAAATTTGTCATCAACATCTACTAACATGCATGCAGACAGACACTAAGAATGAAAGAAATTTATTAAAAAATAATAAAACAAATGTTTGTTCGTTTTCAGAATAATTTGAATATGTAATTTTATATTAAAAATAAAATTCAATCATTCCATGTGTCACAAAACCAAAACGTCATCGTCTTACATTTGATTAAAATTTACTATGTATAATTCAAAATATATGCACACTAAAGAATTATGTCGAAGGAATCATTTTATATCTAGAATATAATTGAAAAATTTTATTAATATATTTAATTATTATGAATCGGAAAGTTTTTTCGACAATACTATTAAAAATATCGAATGTCTCAGAGATTCAATTATATTTCTTTTAATATTCTTTTGCTTAGACTTTAGTTTTTATTCAAAGAATTCATCTTTTAATTCTTTATAGATCGGTATGTGTTTTGTAAATCTAAATAACATTCATTATTTTCTAAAGCAAGCTTCATACAAACAGTTCACGATAAAACAGGTTTGTAAAACAACATTTTGTAGAATTTTTATGTGATTTCACGTTTTAGTTCTTCAATAAGAATATCTTTTGATGCTATTTTCTCACATTCATTAGAATAACCAATATCATCTCAAGTTAAATGATCTAAGAATAAAAATGTGAATTATGCAGTGAAAAATATTTTTTGTTGATAACACGAAGACGTGTTGTTTTGACATTATTATTGCGTTAATTGAGTGATACTAGTAAATACATTATTTAAGTATAAATAAAACATGTATATGAAATCTTCAGAATAGATTGGAAATTTCATCAGAACAATGCGAGACCTCATATTATTCAGTTAACATAATAACGACGTCAGAATAATGTTTTCTCGATTCATCAACAAGAAACATTGACCACTAAATAATTCAAATTTAAACTCATCAACTATTCGGTTTAAAACAAGTTTGGTTACGATACTAAGTCGGAAAAAGTTGCATCGAAAGATACTGTTATTGAAGAACTAAAACATGAAATTACATAAAGATTCGATAAAAGATTGTTTTATAAAAAAATGTTTATCTTGGATTATTCGTTTGAAATTTGTTTTGGAAAAGTTTCCGACCGAGAAAGAACTATTTTAGAATTTATTTGAATCCCATCTAAAAAGTTTCTTCAATACTCATTTTTTTTCATGGTCATCTCTCTTGAATTATACTTCTCATCGGTAACATTTATAAGAAACACAATGAAATAAATGATTTGTTATTATCTTCTTATATTCTAGTTTAAGATTAACTCAAATATTGTTTCTAGGATTCAAAAATCATTTAATATTTAAATTGCATTATGATTAATATGGTGAATAATCGAGTAAAAAACAAAGCGTTTAAAAAAATATTTTTTCTATTTATAAAATCTATCGAGACAATCATATTGAATTCTAATCATGAAAAATTCAGTTTAACAAGAAACCTATAAATTTCAAAATTATTTGTGAAAAAAAATCACATATTTTTATTTTAAGCATAAATTTAATTTTTAATCGACGAAAAAAAAACACTTTATCTAAGAAAATAGAATGAAATTTATGAATTCTATTCAATAAGTATACTATTCTTTTTATAATTACTATTGTTGATTACTATTCTCATCAATGCATTTCTTGTCATGTCTCTCCAGTCTGAGACTATTTAAGCCTCCCTCTTTTCCGGATTTTCTGAAGAACGACACGTCAGAAATATTGAAAAATTTCAGTGTAGATAGGTTTCGATGCTAAGAGCAAAAGTTGTCGTAGACTTCAAATTTCCAAATACTTTCTTTCAAGAAATATTTGAATCGCAAGGGTTAAATGTCATCTTGTTTTCTCAGTCAGAACAAGTTCGATAGAGTTGAAGCCCTTTTTTACATAAATTAGACATTGCTTGATATGCCTACCTTTTTTAAAGTGTCCTTTCATTCCAATAAAAGATTACAATATTCAGTGTACTTCCAAAAATACATGTTTTTTCAAAACAAAAAAAAAGGAGGCATTCTAAACAACGTCTAGTATTTGCGAAAAGAAGTTTCAGCTTGATTAAACCTGCAATGTCTGAGAAACAGGGGCCACTTTTTTTTTCGTGTAACTTTATGTATCAAAACTTGTTCGTTCAACTAAAATGATGGAAAACCGACCGTATAAGACATACATGACCTCTAGTCTCAACACATTAGGAATACGAAATAATTATCCTCGTTCGAAAAGTTTTGGATACAAAGAATAATCGTACTGCGAGTTTTTCTGCTAAGGATAATCAACATTGAATAGATGAAATACAACAATTGATCTTTCTGTAGTATTTGTTACTAATAAAAGAATAGGTTTTTCATTAGATATTCGATTTTTTTCTTTTTCGTTTACTCGTTAACAAGTTTAAAATCTATACTATCTGAAAAACAAAACAAACTTACTTGTTTCTTCACAATCAGAGAAAAGATCAACTAGCTGCTAATATTAAATAGCTAAATAAACAGTTTGAGAGACAACATCTGCACTTTTACCACTGATTGATACGCCTAAGTTTTTCTTTTTGAAAAAAAAGGGTGAGAATAAAATGAACAGAAGCTAATAGCAAAACAAAAAATTCTTATGACTAAACCCTTTTTCAATACAAAAACTTTTACACTAGTTTGAAGCACCACATTCACTGTGGGATGAGTTAATACTAAAGCTTCTCAGTAAAATGTTGTTGAGAAAAATTTAATGCAAACGAGAAAAGGTTTTACTATTGGTCTGTCTTCTATTTAGAGAAGACAAAATGAGCTCATTAAAAAAGTTTATTCCTCCTTTATAAATTCACCTTGAGCCTTCCATACTTGTACAATACACGAAACATTTTTCTCCTATATATCTCACTATTAACAATGTTTGCAATAAAGTTATTCTTACGAATTTAAAAGTTAAACAGATTGTGCAAACAGTGAAAGAAAAACGAAAAGTAAATGATTGAAATCATTTTAATACATTTTTCTAAATGTAACAACGTCATTACATGTGTGTCAAAGATACCATATATTAAAACAATTCTATTAGCTTGAACAACGGATCAAATTAAGTAATTTGAAAAAGTGTACGCTGAAAATTAATCAAAAGCGAATTCAATTATTTTTTGGGCGGCGCGTTTGCTTTTCTCATGAATCGTAATTGAAATGCGATCGATTGCCAAAAAACAACTTCTTTCAAGTAGATGTTGACAAGTTCGATTAAATACATAATTGAAAATACATCCCACATTGATCAGTTAGTTTCTTTCATTCTTTTTTAAAATGCGATATATTTTAAAAGGATTTAAAACAAAAAAGAAAAACCTAAAATAAATATTTCGTAAAAAAAAATTTGTGCAAAAATAAATTACAAAGAACTTAGAAGATTTTATAAATATAGAGTCATCGTTTAATATGAATTACGATAGATCTCTTTTTATTTTTAATATGAATATATTTTACATTTATTTATTTCTTTATCTGGACATTCACGAAGTTTATCAAAATAATAAAAAAATCCATCTTTTCGACGTTGCAATTTTTTTACAAAACCACTATCAGGCCATACATCAATCTGTTAAATAAAAATAATAGAATTTCTAAGAATGAAATGTTAAAATAATCAATGACCTCAGCTACTTGTCGAACTCGTTTATATTCAAGTTCATCACGATAACCAGCTAATTGAAAACGATAAGCATTTTCAACTTCTTTTGACCAATGTGTTGGACGAACTAAGGACTTTGGTTCGAGTACTGTTAAAGCTGATGCAGCCATATGAATCAAATTTTTTTGTATGTCCTTATAATAAAAGAAAAAAAAACACGATCTTAGTTTGAATCAATAATTTATACAATAGCGTAAAGCACGATGGCATAGAAAATATTGTTATGATAGAAATACCTCTGCGTTGTTCGTTAAAAAAATTCTTTGATTTTAAATAGATGTCGTGAACTCTACAGTAAAGTTATGTATTCCCAATACAGAACGTTGAGTTTCGTTAGTTAATACTTTGTTGGTAACTTTATAAACTAGTAAACATTTAAGAGCCAGTTGCATAAATAAATAGTAGAATGTCTTGCCTATAATAATATGTATATAATAAATCTATTTTCAATTTAGTTCTATTTTCTTTCAGATAAAATCCAATTTCAACAAAAGATATTTTTGAAAAATGGATCATGAATTCGATCGATACTATATCAACATTTGGCCTATTTTTAGAATAGATGCAAAGACAATTCACGAGAAACTTAAAACAATATTGGAACTTAATGTTTCACCATATAGAATAGTTGTAATATGGACCAAGCATTTTTATGGAAGAACAGAAGATGTCAATGATGACTTTCGATCTGATTCTCGAGTTTTCGAGCTGACAGACAGAGATAGAGTCAGTCTGGATTTTTTACGAACGCTACTGGTACTGATTCGGTCACTCGTCAGTATACCAGAAAATCTGAAACTATAATGCCAGTGTTGGACTCATGAGGGTGTGTGTAGGTTTGAGTGAGGATCTGGTTGTGGGTGTTGGTATGTGTGCAGGTATGGATTTTCAAATTAACTATACCTATATCGACACCAACACTTAACAACGCACCCTCACCTCACACCCCACATCCACACGCTGTACGATCTTACAGGATCATACAAATATCTTACTGTAAGATTTAATATACTTCTTACTATAAGGATCTTGCAAAGTTTCATGATCCGAATCTTGTAAGATGTTACATGATCTTATAAGATCATAATTTTAGGTTTGTCTCATGCAAATAGTTTTTATAACGATAGTTTAATGCATTTTAATAAATGTTTGAGCAACTAAACACGTTCTAATTTAAACGTTGCGTCTTTTAGAACGAAAAATACATCTTCTGTATAGTGGTATTTATCTGTTAAAAAATCACACTATTGATTAAATTCATTTGACGAATCAAATTTACTCTTGTTTTATATATATATGTCGTATCGAAGTTACACCGGTCGACGACGTTATAAGGGTGTGGGTGTGGGGTGTGGGTGGGGTGTGAATGTGGGTGTGGGTGTTGAAATTATTAATTTCCCAGTTACAGTCACATACACCCACACTCAGACCTTGACCCACACCCTTATGTTTAATTAAATTTTTGTCTATTTTAACGTCATCTGAACATTCTTTATTAAAAGTCCAACGAAGTTTTAGATAAATAAAATATAGGTAAACCGACGATTTCAATGACGCGGTTAATCCTCCTAGAGCAATAATTTTGGAGTAAAATCGCGTCTGAAACGCGCTGAGAAATATGATCGCATTCCAACGTGACTGAAAAAATATTTGAGATGCATTTGAATGCAGTTAGTAGATGAAATGTATTCAAACGCGTTAAATGTTATTCAGACACGCGTTGAGAGGCGGTTCAGTTTTTTTCTAATTGCGTTTAAACACGTTGTATAGAAAATCTGCTCCCGGACGCGTTTCATTTTTTTAAACTGCGTGTTAATGCGTTTCATATCAAATTGTGTTTGCATGCGTCGTAAAAACGTTTGTGACTGCGGCTCAACACGTTTTATTGTCAAACCGTGTTTCAACACATCGGTATTGCGTTTCGTGTTTACATGGGAAGAAAGAGTTATGAAATAAAGTATTAGTTTTTCTGCGCTATGCCACTGATCCGTAAGAGCTCAGTACGATCTTCTTAAAAGAGCTTGTGTGAATTATACCTATTCCATCTCTCCCAACAATTCTAATCGATAAATCATCAGTTTGCATTACTTAATACTATTTACTGAACTTGATGTAAGAAAAGAATAATATCAGAACATTGATGCAGTTTTAAAAAAAATCCTAGTACCATAAAAAGATGACAGTTCCTTTGTGCAATAGTTACTTTTTTGACTTATACTCGATCATTTATATGATTTATATATTGTACTGTTTCTACCGTCCTTGCTAATAAGATATGAACTATCTTATATTAATAGACATAATTCTTTATTTGAAAAATATCTTTCGTTGAATAAATAACATTTGAAGCAATGTGAAACTGCTATGAAATTTTCTATTGATCATTTTCTTTAGGATTATTGTGAAGATAGAGATTTCTTATAAAAATTCAATACGAACTTCAATCTCAGTAGCATAGGTCTCGTGAATTTGATACTGCAATAAAAAAAATTTATAAGCTCAAATCATTTTGGGATTATATTAATTTCACTTGAACTTGAACTGTTTTACTAACGAAATAGTATATTTAAAAAACGATGTTTTCTTTTAAAAATATTTCTTTGTCGATGTCAATTTAAGAAAACCTTCTACTAATATTATTTTTAATTTAATGGAAACGATCACTATTATAAAAGATAACGACTAAAGACAAATTATAGGAAGATAAAGAATAAAAATAATCCAAATGCTTACTTTTTTTCAATAAGTGATAGAGATTTATTAATAGAAGATTGACAATTGTTTAATACATCTTATTAAAAAAGATCAATAATTAGATTTTAATAATAAAATATTGCAAAAATAATCCTACAACTGATTATTGATGATAAGTCAATTTTATTATTAGTAAATAATATTACAGAATAATTAAGAGACAATAAATCTATTATGATACATAATAAAATCGTATGTTAAAGAGAAAAATTCAATTAATATACAAACATAATTCATCTATTTATGAATTTAATGGATTATTTTCAATATGAGTAATGAATCTTCGAACTAAAGGATCATCGTGTATATCTTTAATTCAAACAAATATATATATATTAAAATGTAAATAAAATACTGATGAAATTGATTACTAATAGAAATAATAATATTATTTTCTTCATCAATATCCTTTAAAATAGATAAATAAATATCATATTGATGATTTTTTTTGAATATTCTTTTCTCGCTTATTTTAATCAATTGATCAAAACGATAATGGTCGAAGTCAAAATCAGGAGATATTTCAAAAAAAAGTATTTGGTGTTGAAGATATTTCATTATGATTAACCGTCATTGATGGAAAATAATCGAAGAAATTAAATGTCTAAAAATTAATTTTTTCATTTAATTTTTTAGAATTGGATACTTTTAGAACAAATAAGATGAAAAAGTTAATTTATTCGATATCAAAAATTCTTTTTCATCTAAAAATAAAAGAAGAAGAAATATTCAATTGAAAGAATACATTAACTGAGAAGGATGAAAAGTAACATGGGTTTATTTCTTCAAAGAAAAATAACAGATAAATAATAAATTATTTACTTTATCAATACGTTCTCAACTAGGAAATAATTCATGTTCATATCGATATTCTTCTTCCATACATTAATAAACGATCTAGTTCTTTCGATAGAACATATCTATATAACAATGATTAAACATTAGAAAATTTTCCTCGTGTTTTTTTTATATTTATTACCATTATTTATGTAAGTCTGCATTACTTTTTAAACGTAATTCATCAACATATCACCAACATCCTATAAAAATTTTAATTTTAATTAAAAGAAAAAAGATCATATTAAAAGAAAAACGCTAATATGAATTATTTTTCATTGATATAAATAATCTGTTCTATCAAAAAATTCCATAATGATAACTTTATTTGATTGGTGTTACTTTTCCACTAAGATCAACTGATCATTCTTCTTTTGGTGGAATATCAGTTGTTTGACAATGTATTTGTTCAAAACTTCCTAACACATGATCTCACTGTAATAAATGAATATTTCTCTGAATTAATTCTCTCCAATCAATTATTGTTTAATAGATTGATTTCATCTAAATATTATTTTTCTCTTATTTTTATCTAATTATAATTTTATTATAGGAATTATTATTTTCTATATTCTTATCAGAATGAAATAAGAGACAAAGAATTTTTTGGTTTTTGTCTTTTAGAAGAATTAGAAAAATAAAAAAAGAAATAGAAGAAAAACAATTAAATAAAAAAAAGAAGCTCGTTTATTTTTTGTTTTTGAAAATGAGATTGTTACAAATAATATTGACGAACAGGTAAAAGAAAGTATTATATTTACAATGATTTTAATATATTAAATATAAAAATTTATTCATCTGCTACTCGAACTCTTCCTGAGCAATTCTAATACACGGATGGGATCTTGAATAAAATATTTTAATCATTAGGAAAATAAAAAATCAATTAATCAATCAATCATTATTTACAATTAATATGTTAATCGTTCGATATGATTAACTTTTTAATTTGTTCAATCGAAAATAACACTTGAAAATAATATATTTTATTTTCATTAATAAAAAACAACAAAAAAACAATTAAACCATACTTATATCATGTCTTGGTGCAACTGTTCCTTGTCGAGCACATTCTCAGATTAAATTGAAATCATACCATGCACCCTTAACAAAAACAAATATCAATATAAACATTCGTTTTTTTTTTCATAATTTATACTTCTAACAGTATGATCAATAATAGTTCCCGGTTGAGAATTTTCTACATAACGATCTTCTTGTTGAAAAAATCGAGCATTATCACGTTTGTTTTACAATAACGACAGTTAGTTTTCGCTCATAACCATAGTTTATCTTTGGAAATGTTTCGATTATTTGTGATAATTCATGTTGAGCAACAATTGATTACTGATCATGACTAACGCCATCTTGATAAAGAACAACTAATTAAATCAATAACAAATATATATAGATTTTTTTATTGATTAAAATCATATTGAAAAAAAGTAACTCGTGTTTCTGGTAAACAATTATTATTTTGATAATATTATTTTACTGCTGCATCGAAATAACTACAAAATAATATATTTTTAATCAGTCATGATCGGTTTCGACCTTGCTTAACGGTTGAAATGAGATGACTTTTTTTTTACCCTTGTTTGGTCAATGTCTCCCTCAAACATCATGATATCGGGCTGAAAATTTTACCATAGCTTATCCACTATAGTCCAAACAGATTCTGAAAACTTCATGCCATTTGAACGTTCCTGGACTGAGATCGGTTTTTGAAGAGGGCCTTGAATAAATTTAGAATTGTTTTTCTTTTTGATTTTAGGACGAAATACATTATGTAATGATCAAGATGCTCAAAGGTTATTTTGTAAACTTCGACATGTAAGAAAAAAAAAAAAGAAAGAAAATAAGACTGAATTTTATCTATTATGTTTTTATTTTTAAGATTCAGTTGCTCAACGTATTATTCAAATAACAAGAAAACAATATTTAGCTAATGTGATATACCTTTATCACAATCTGTTACAATTCTTATGTTGTATTTTGTTCCTCATTATGAAACTAAAATTTATCAATAATTTAGACATATTTTTGTAGCTATTGAAACGCTCTATCTACATCATAGAATTGATCGTAACGAAAATAAATTCAAATAATGAAATACCAAAATTTATACGTGTATTTTAGTAATAGTAGAAATTTAGCAATAATGCAAAATATTTTATATGTATACTTAGCTTGTGAACGTCTAGGAATATAGCCTGAAAATCTCAGGTCATAATACCGTTTCTTTATTGAATTTTTACAAAAGATCAAAATTTAGCAAGTATGATTTCGTTCTGCAATGAATTTCTTCTTTGTCTCTACTTACAATGGAATATGTTCAAAAGAAAAACAGTTCTATTTAGTAATGCTTTTCAGCTTTATCTATTGTAAAAGAAATGAATATTAGTAAAATACGCTCTGACCCACTTTAAGCACCGTGTTACTTGAGACATATACCAGTCGATAGAAATTGAAATTCTAAGTCTACTACACCCCACTCTGAGTCAAAATTTCAACAAAATAAATGTTTGGAAAATGAAGTCAAATGTAACTCTGTTACATATTTTGAACTGTCTAGAACCATTAACCATTTACCACAACTTCATCTAACGTTATTTTTTCGAACATTTATTTGTTGGAATCTTTAGATCAGAACGTATTTTACTAATATCCAAAAGAAATTGATTAAAAAACTAAATCTTATAATTGTAGAAATTACATTTCTTAAAGAGATAAGCTTCTTTTTTTTGACCACCCTGTAGCAATTGAAAATATTGCTTGATTTTGGATTCTATGAAAAAAAATATTGTTTGTACTTTATTTCTTTTTTTTTTTTTGTTTTATATTAGGATCGATTATGTGATGCACTTGTCTATCGTCGTGCAGCTGATTCATATGCAAAAAAAAGTTCAACAGAAATTGTTACTGTACAAAAATTAAGAAACCATGCTGAGTAAGAAAAATAAATGATTTTATTTTAAAGAATATAAATTCTATGTTGAATTTAATCAAGTATACGAGAAATATCTTTAAAATAAAAGACGATTTTTGTCTTGATAGATGTTTCCTCAATTTTGTTTAATAGAATTTATTTGAATTTTCAATTGGATTTTAATTATTTTTTGTTTTTCTTTTCATATTCTAGTGAATATGAAAATCTTGCTATACGTCTTCTTCAATGTCTTTATTTATCTAATTCAAATATGGCATGCTTGGCCTTAAAACGTGAAAATTTTGAATTTAATAAATTTTCATCATTGAAAGTTGCTTGTATGTTTATAATTGTTTTTAAAGTGTGAAAAAAAAAGTTATGACGTTTTAGTTATGTCCCATAGAGAAAATTTTGTTGGACATACAAGTGTTCAATAAGTATTTGACGTTATTCGGAGTGGTAAAACAACTCAGAAAGTAATTACTATTTGTTCTATTAAAATTTTTTTTATTTCGATAAAAAATATCATCAAAATTATTTGGATTTAGTAGATTTTTTGACAGATATCTATTCAGGTTGATTAAACAGGGTTATAAACGATCATTAGGTACTGGGCAGAAGTGCAGAATCTACCTATAAAATGAAAAAATTTTTCCCACAAATAAAAATCCTTAAAAAATCTTCTTCGCTATCAAAATAAAAGAAATCGCTTTATTTTGAACATATAATATATACTTAAAGAGACCAAGAAAGAAACAAAACTACTATACTCATAAACTTTATATAAAAAACAATTCAGTTTCATCAATCATAGAGTAATTGTGGTAGTCTTGGAACTTATTCATTTCGAAAACATTTTAGCACAAGTGAATCCGGACATGAGCGTATCGAAAGATACATGTATCAATTGATAACAGATACAAAAAAAAACTCAGTTGCACTATTCTCTATTGGCAAATACATCACACAACCTGTGCACGAACTTCATGTCCTAATTTCCACAAAAGAAAAACTTTTTCCATTTAAAGAAAACTTTTCTATAACCAATAATTTTCCAAAAGTTTCTCTCATGTGCATGGACACACACACACGAGCAGATTCTATACGTCTGATACTGGGCTTCATTCTTGTTATAAGCCCATATGATGTCTTCTATGAGTATTCCAGAAAACTCAAATAAATACGAACGAAGGAGATATTGCATGGGCTCACGCGATCACAACTACACCCTATATTTCCAATATCTCCTATGTTAGTACTTAATTGAGTTCCCAAGGATATCTTGAAAAAATATCTAATCTATGAGCTAAATTGTATTCTATTACTAATGATAATACATTTAATTTTTTCCACTATTGATGATAATGGTGAAATATGTCGCAAACCCGTATGAAATAATTATATACATTACAAAAACATGCGAAAAATATTTCAGAGAACTGCATTGAAGAACTAATTTGTTTTGATTGCTTATGATACGATACAAAAAGAATTTGACATGAAATTGATTCGATAACTCTTATTATTGAATTTTTAACGATAATAATATTTAAATTGGTATTTTATTCTTTAGATTGACGATAAAAATTTTGATCGAATGCGTACAAATGCTGCTTCTTCATTCGGTTAAGCTACAACTGAAATTCAGTATGAAAGATTTGATGTTTTTGTGTACTCAAACAGTGAGTACACTCTAGAATCGGTCAGTATGTCCGTCCTTCCGTCCGGCCGTTTACACGATAACTTTCGAAAGGAGAGTCCGATCACGATGAAATTTTCTACACAGTTCAGTCTTAACAATGTCTCGGTCGAGTTCGAAGATGAGCAGGATCCGTCAAGAA